>JAQIWR010000803.1:0-17115 GCA_034695945.1 Glomeris hexasticha
GTAACGGTCGTTTCGCCCGCTCGATCGTAGGCGTTACGTTCTATATCTCAACCCCCATGGGTGATTTGGCCGTCAATACGCGCAAAGAAAGAGTTCCATCCACAAATCCGTCTGTTTGGTTAACCATTGCTTATTGATTAACACACCAAATAGCCATTCTCTATAGTTTTTCACTCTGAATAACATATTAAAATATTTTTTTGGACATGCCTGTCCCTTTAATTAAAATGCATTTAACAATATACTATAGGCCTACTGTACAGTATAAAAATATAATTGAATACAATATTGAGAGTGGTACGAAGCATTAATACTAGAGTAATACGGGGTGATTCATAGATAATTGACCATTATATAGGCCCTATAATATACGTAGGTAGGTATGTAATTTATAATTTCTTAGTATCACTAACGCAGTTGAGTAGGCGTGGTTTACTTTGTCAATGGCGTCCTTACTTGAAAGAAATTAAGTCATCAGCCAATAGGAAGCAATCTATAGAAAATACTGAATTGCTTCAGTGAACAAGACTTTATTGCAAATGAAGTTACATCTTGAATTGTATTTTCCTGTTATGAAATAATAGTACGCATTTCGATCAGCAGGTGGCGATCGAAAATGTTATAGAAATAGTATTTAAATTACAAATTTATGTGTGTTGAATGATTTATTGATTTGTGATTTGCAGGAGGAGAAAAGAGTTGCGGTTCGTCGGTTACCACCCCTAAACACAGTCCGGCCAATAAGAAGTCGGAGAACTTGAGCGGCGCTAATTCGAGGAAAAGCAAAGTTTCGCCCTCGAAAATCAGCTGTGGACAAGTGCAAGGCGAGCGCCGAAAACTTCGCAAGTTTTCTCATCCTCATCCCTCTTCTTTTTATCCCCCAACCCCCTTATACTAATATATGCAAGAAACGTAACGTTGATAATTAATTACCCCTGTACTTTAAGTTAAGAAAATATACCCAAAATTAATTCCAATTCATTGTTATATTACTCCCTATTCTAATCTTCGTATTTCTTAAGTTTAATCAAGTTGAGAGGTTAGAAAGTTTACAAAGCGGACTGCAGCGCCATCTATTGGTGCAGTTTAGAAGTAAATGAATGAACACTTATCAAGAGTGTTTTAATGAATGAGTTGGAAAATTACTATGCAAACACCTGAAGGTGCAATTATTGTTATGTACAGAAATGTAGCAGTTGTGACGTCACCGAATGATGACGTCACCGAAATAACAAGTTGCAACTACGGAAGTGGTTTTTGTTTTTTACAATTTATATTCATAAATAACTGAATTACATTATGTAAAAATACATTTTTTGGGTAAAATAACAACGTAATGTCTTTGGAATTTCATACATAATATATTTCATTTTTAAAAAGAAAACATTATGGAAGAAAATATCTTGTATATTAGGGTTCAGGGTTCATATACCAATCAGGGAAACCTGGAAAACCTGGAAAATTCCGAGAATTATTGATTTTAGCTACACAAAATAAAACAAAAACAGGGAAAATTAAATGTGTTTTAAATTACAATTATTTAAAAAAAATGGTTATAGTAATTATATGTTGTAGTATAACAGGGTAATTAGTGAACCACTCAGGGAAACCTGGAAAATCTAGAAAACTTAGGGAATCTTTTATAACTTAGCTAAAACTTTAGGGAAATTGATACAAATATGTATAATATGCAATTTGAATGTGTTTTAAAGGTGAACTGACACGGTTTTGTAAGGTACCCTGAAACTTTAACTACCTGAAGAAAAGTAATGGTGCAACCAAATGTCTGTGAAAATTAGTAAAAAAAAGTTAGAAGATGTCAAAGTTTTACTGTATCTTAATCAAGACCCTTATAATTGATGCTCCCCAATCCAGAAAGCCAGGGGAGCATCAATTATAAGAGTCTCGATAAGCCTAAGGTCAAACTTTGACATCTAATAACTTTTTTTTACTAACTTTCACAGAGATTTCGTTGCACTACTTGCATCCTCTATGACTTTTCTGCAAGTAGTTTAAGTTTCAGGGTACCTTACAAAACCGTGTCAGTTCACCTTTAACACAGAACCAATTACAACATGTCGTTCTTTATTTATCTCAAAATTTGAAGTTGCGTATGAACGTATATACGTAGGACACGCGAGCGATTGAATTATTTATACTACACTGAAAATTAATTTATTGTTAGGTGATTTGTTAATTAAATGTTTGTTACACATGACATGTTTGAATGTATAGCCATTTACAAGTGTCATTTGTATTTATATGTAAAAATATGAAGACACGCGTACATAGGAAAACCATAAATGATGCGCTGAAATTACATTATTCATGTAACCTAACTATATGTAGACCTATTTTGGGTTTATATTATGAATTCAACTTTGAGGCGGTGTACAATATTTTCATATTGTGTATTATATGTACGTTTTCATACTTTTATTTATAACTTATTATAAACGATTATTGAATTATTTGATCGGTTTACTTATTTTTACCCCGCAGGTCATTCTGGATTTTTTGGCAAAAGTTGCCGAAAACGAAGAACATAACCGTATGAGCCTGCAAAATATTGCAATGATAATGGCTCCTAATTTATTCATCCCGAGGAAAGTACGAGACGATGCGAAACGGGACATAAACACCGAAATCAAGATCGCGACGATCACGTCAAAAATCACCAAACTTATGATTATATACAGAAGAATTTTCTGGACGGTTTGTAACTCATTAATTAACAGATACTTAAAGGTGAACTGACACGGTTTTGTAAGGTACCCTGAAACTTAAACTACTTGCATAAAAGCCATGAAGGATGGTACAGTACTTCATGACTTTTCTGCAAGTAGTTTAAGTTTCAGGGTACCTTACAAAACCATGTCAGTTCACCTTTAATAATCGTATGTACTGTATATTCAACTTGTTTGTAATACGGTTAACATTAGGTACCAAGTTTTATGGTTCGCCAAATAAGAGAATCGAACGAAAGCGTGCTGAGGAGGACATCGAAAGAAAATAATAATAAACCGGTGCGGAACATATATTTCTATTTCGAATTGAAGAATATATAGTTTAAATTGTTAATATAATATCGTTATGTTAATTAGAAGAAATGGCTGCTACAAAGGAAACACAAAACAGAGATTTACCGGAAGATTAACAACGAAGTTGATTTTCAAGAGGGGAAAATCCGCGTCAACGCGCCGCAACTTTCATCTCGTGTTATTCCAGTGAAACTGACAGATACAATGACGTGTGCAGAAGTGGTGGAATACATCGTAATGCAGTTTGGAGGCAAAAGTTTGACGCCGTCTAAAAAGCAGCATGTTAACGGGTCGTACTCGGCACAAACGAAAAGGGGGCCACCGTTGTACGTAATACCTTGGTTATACGAGTTGTGTGTATTAAAGTTGCATACGTGATGAAATTGGAATTATAATTGAATATTTATAATTTAGGACGTTGTCCATACAAGGAAATGCAGCTTCGCTTTGTCCGTACGCGATCGGCGACGTGCAGCTAGCGTTGAATACTCACTGTTTGTTTGAAGTTGGTGGCAACATTGGTACGTGACTAATGACTTGCATCTTATTAGTATAGATTAAGTACATGTGTAATATTAAATACTGCATTATCATGTAAAAAACTGCATTAAAGCCTTTAAAGGTTAAGTGACTACTTGAAGAAAAGTTACGAAGAAAGCAAGTGGTGCAACAAAATGTCTGTGGAAATTAGTAAAAAAAGTTATTAGATGTCAAAGTTTGACCGGAGCTTTATCCAGACCCTTATAATAGATGATCCCATGGCATTCTGCATGGATAGAGAAGCATAAGGAGCATAAGAGTCGATAAACCTACAGTCAAACCTTGACAACTAATAACTTTTTTTTTACTAATTTCCACATACATTTTGTTGCACCACTTGCTTTCATTGTGACTTTTCTTCAGGTAGTTTAAGTTCAAGGGTACCTTACAAAACCGTGTCAGTTCACCTTTAAAGGGACAGTCAAGTCAACAAAAAATTTTAATATGTCATTCAGAGTGATAATCTATAAAGAATGGCTATTCGGTATGTTAACCAATTCGCAATGGGTAACGAGTTATAAATTAAATTCGAAAAAGGTATGCTGACAGCAAATTCAACAGCCGTTATTAAGTAAAGGCAATGGAGAGGACATCGGCGAGGGCTGTGCTCAGTAGCGCACGCATTCCCCCATTCACAACATCGCCTGGCCAAGCTTTGGCACAAAAAAATTTCTAACCATTTTTGCGGAGGGGAGCAGCCAATTGACGGTGACAGCCATATGCCGTCGTAACGGTCGTTTCGCCCGCTCGATCGTACACTACTATTTATATACCTTGGATCGTAGGCGTTACGTTATCTATCTCAACCCCCATGGGTGATTTGGCTGTCAATCCACGCAAACAAAGAGTTCCATCGACAAATCCGTCTCGACGGTTAACCATTGTGAATTGGTTAACATACCAAATAGCCATTCTTTATAGTTTATCACTCCGAATAACATATTAAAATTTTTTTGTTGATTTGACTGTCCCTTTAATGCAGTCGTTGCCTAATTAGGCCTATTTTTATCGTCTTCCAATTTCTATATCCAATTCTGTCATTCAAAATTGTGCATATATTAGGTGTTAATTAGATTGTCTACATTCAATACTAATTACTACATTATCATATGGTACACTGCAATTTGTAATCACACCTTTCAATGTTCTTCGATCGTTACAGGCGACAGACGTTTGCGGCACGATGCGATAGTAATAGGAATATACCAACAAAATCCAAATGCGGAATGGATTCTACGTTGTTGCCATCAATGATTCATCCTAAAACATTGGGATGTGTAAAATAAATCCTGATTTTCACAAGGATTTTCAGCTAAACGGGCAAGATGATCGATTCCAAGATGGCCGCCGACAGTTTCGGCTGCTGTTTGCAAGTTTCCTGCTCAATATCTATCAAATACAGTCTGTCATTCCAGTAGGTAGAAAGATTTTTGCTTGCTGGCATGTCACAAATCTTAAGTACCGGCCATATGTAACATACGCGGAATTATTTACTTCACGTCCAGAGTCGGCCATCTTGGTTATAATTTTTGACACTGTAGTAACTCAGTGCCCTGTTTATACATTTGCAAACAAGTTGTTATAATACAGTGTGTGACACTGAACAGTGGGGAATTTTACGATTGCGGTTAACGAATCGGAAAAGAGAAATGGGAATCTAGTCTGCAGTAGCGAATGTTTAAATTCTCATAACGAATGATATGGTTTAATTAATTGTTTTCACCCATTCGGTTGTGAATATTGTAATTAGATATGGAAATAATGAATGTAATTATTCAATGATGTACAATATGTTTATTTTCGAATTAATAGTCTAGTAAATTCCAATATTAGCTGTTACAATTTTCAATGGACGTACATAATTACTGAACTGATTGATTGATCGAACAAATAATGAACAGTTTTAGTCATTAAAAACGTGCAATTTAATAATTATAGAATAGTAATCAATAAAGTTAATCTCCATCTTCTTCCTTGGAGAGTATTATGAGGAAGAGTTTCAAATTTCAATAGTTTATTCCACTTCTCATAGCAAAGATTCAGGTGTCCTAAGACATATACGACATGTTTCGGACCAACATAGTGTCCATCATCAGGTGCATCAACACTACTATACAAAATGCAATGCAATACATTATTGATTATAGTCAATGCAAAATGCAATACATTATTGATTACAGTGAATGTATAAATTCTAAAATAGGCCTAAATCTAGTACATATGTATTTAAAACTTAAAAATTAATAAGATGCCTTCTTATATATATAAACTTGTGGTAGAATAACACTGCAAATGATGTTTGAAAATATCCCATTTGATGATGGAGATAAGCTTATTTGATTACGACAACCAATCGATAAGCGGATTATTGGCGACTTGCACGCATCTGTAACACGATTCAAATTTTGCAGGATGAACATTTTAAAATACGAATGACATTTTTAAACTTTACTAATCTATATTATATAATACCTGCAATTTTCTGGATCAAATAAGTGTCCCGTAGAACAAGACATTGTTTTCCTGCATCGGCATCTACACGTATCCGGATCTAAAATCATCTGTTGTCGCTGACACTTCCTACTTTCCTTTTCATGATCCACACACATACATTGGCAAAGGTTTCTATCGTATAATTGCTGCAAATTCACATTGTAAATTAATACATTTATCATTTCTAGAATGAAATATAGCCGTACCTTTTTAGCGCGACAGTCGCTTTCGGTAAGTAAGCATTCGCAACCGCACTGTTCGTGTTTGGTGACGGTGACCGTAAAACAGCTTTTCTCTAAGGTTGAAGAGAATGCAGTAATCTATATGTAGAATGTTGGCAACATTAATATTTATTTATATGTTTGGTTACAATATTGCAACAAAGGTCCTACCG
Source organism: Glomeris hexasticha (assembly GCA_034695945.1). Classification (NCBI taxonomy): domain Eukaryota; kingdom Metazoa; phylum Arthropoda; class Diplopoda; order Glomerida; family Glomeridae; genus Glomeris; species Glomeris hexasticha. The sequence continues at coordinate 6,469 of JAQIWR010000803.1, forward strand.
TAACTGGAACATCCGATGACTTGATGGGTAAACAGCTCGGCTTGGAAAGTACAGAACACACGCCGGCACATCGAGCAACTTCCACATGTGTTGGAAAATATCTACCAAGCTGATTACGAAGATTCTAATTAAGTAACCCACTTAATTATACGTTCACATACATTTCAGAATTAATTTACGTTTGAGTTCGGGTTGACCGGAATGGGAACGACGGTGTTTCGCGGTTTGCAAGCGACCGCTTGGGTTATTTCTATCACTGATTTCAAATCTATGAACGTTAATTTAGTGCATTGTGATTGTTCCCAATTTTTATCTTCATCTGTGTCTGTTTCAGTTTCTAGTCAAATAACAAAATTAGTTTATTACAATGTAAATTACACTAATTAAGGCACCCTAAACTTAACTTATACCTAAAATCTCTATGGATGTTAGTAAAAAAGTTATTGGCATGTTAAGTAAAAAATAGTTTGCCAAACAGGAGGTTGGCTAGTTTAAGCGAACCTCCTTAATTAATTACCCCTTCGAACTTTAAGCTGTAATAATTTTTGAATGCTAATTTCCACTGACTTTGTTGCAACACTTGATTTTTTCGTGATTTTTCTTCAGGTTTTCTGAATATATTTTTTCAAATAGGAGGTTGGCTAGTTTAAGCGAACCTCCTAAATTAATTACCCCTTGGAACTTTAAGTCTTAATTTTTCATTTCTTTTTTTCCACCCTGAGTTTGTTGCTTAACACTTGACTTCTTCGTGTTTTTTCTTACTGCTTTTTTTAAAATAGCAGGTTGACTAGTTTATTAGGCGAACCTCCTAAATTAATTACCCCTTGGAACTTTAAGTTTAATTATTCATTTCTTTTTTTTTCCACACTGAGTTTGTTGCTTAACACTTGACTTCTTCGTGTTTTTTCTTCATGTATTTTTTCAAATAGAAGGTTGACTAGTTTAGGCGAACCTGCTTAATTAATTACCCCTTCGAACTTTAAGCCCTAATATAATTTTGCAGTGTTAATTTCCATGGTTTTTCTTCATGTATTTGTTAATTTCAGGGTACTGCTTAAACAAAACCATGTCTGTTCACCTTTAAGATTATATATTACCTGTGCTAACTTGTCTTTTGTTCCTTGTAAGTTCATACAAAGTATGTGGAAAAGCACTTAATGAAAAGTCTGAAATCTGGGAAAGAAAAGTTAGAAATGATGTGTGAAGTTTCTAGGGTAAGTAATTATATTAAAATGTATACTAACCTTTTGTTGGTCCGATGTAAACTTGTATTGTTTTTCTGCATGTAATACCACGACGTAGTAACAAAGGCACAGAAGGATAATTTTTGAAAAAGCCATTTTGTTGAACTGTTAAGTACAAAAAAGCGAGAAAGATTACTTTGCACTCGGTTATATAGTTTTAATGACGCACATGTTTCTATTTTATAATGTAGCACTCACCATAGAGGACATCCTGCACAACAAGAACACTCATATTTACTTCCTTTTTCAAATTTCCTGCAAGGAAATAATTTTCAGTAGAATATCCTCACTAAACTTTCCTTGAAATATACATATTACTGTATATACATATGGGAAAGCAGGAAGAAATTAATTAATTAATTGACGACTACGGTTTCCAGAGTTGCAGAATAGCAGAATTTCAAGAAATATTAAAATCACAGAATTTAGCAAGAAAAACTTAAAGGTGAAGTGACAGGGTAAATTTCTTGCAACCGATTTCTCTGAAAAATTTGCTAGGCATGAACAACATGTATTTGCATATGTCCAATTTTTTCCCAATTTTTCCACCAATTGGTTTTTTTAATAAAAATTCGCAACGGTACCCCAATATTGTAGGTCCTCAGTGATCACTGTCAAAATTGACATCCGGGACAGTGCGTATGGCATGCCACTTTTGAGCACGAATATGTACTTTGAAAATAGTCATGAATATTCTGTGAAAACAATTTTAATTTTGAAATTTATAATGGAAATCCATATTGCACATATGGTAAAATGGTAATTAACCATAAATTCCATGCAAATTTATGAACCCACTAAAAAGTGACATACCTACCTAGTTTATTGATTACCTTTTTCTGTTGAATCATTCCATGTTTATATGTTCAATTATTAATCGGTATTAAAAAATACCTAGAATGCGTATGAAAACAAAGAGTGTACTCTTTATTATCGCAGATGATCAAGAAAGTGTAATTATAGTTGGGGCGGGAGCCGTAAAATGGCAGATCGGCGCTGCGGTCGCTGATCGGGCAACTCGATTTCCTTTGTCTGGAAAGATGAAACGCTCACATATTTTTGTGAAAACACCAAGGAATGCGTGTGATGGGAAGGTTTTGCAGGTTTTGCATTGAAATGAGGCGTTTTTAGTTGTTTTGTGTTGTACGGAACGATTTGTCGAACGACAGCAATGAACGACAGCAAACAGCTCATCAAGGGCTCATAGCTAGCTCATTACGACCAATCACGTTTTAGGGAGGCGTGTCTGACCAATTAAGTTGTGTGGAATCCATTTCCGCAAGTGTTCCACACCCTCATTGGTTTTCGCTAGAGCCCCTTTATATAGAGAGTATGTTCAATTCAAATCACGGCCGCCATCTTGCAGCGGCTTCATGAAGGGAGGGTGTGGCCAGATTTCTACGTTTCTAATTGGCAGCTGGATCCATGACGTACTAGCGGACGCCATCTTGCAGTACGATTGAACATTTTTACGAAACGCGATTGGCGGTACGTATAATACCAACCAATCAGCGCTGTGAACGGGGTTGGCCATACTCTCGGCATGAAGAGCTCTAGTTTTCGCTGCTACCGAACAGCAACCGAATAGCGGCCGCTACCGCTACCGCTACCCTATGGAGAAGCGGCATGTTTTTGAAATCGGTGGCCTTCATTTACGTGGCTGAATAAACATTTCGTGCTCCGGAATGACATAACAGTTATTGCTGATGAGTCTCGCGAGTTTTGCACTGCATTCTGTAGTATATTTGACACACGTTTGACGAAATTAAGTGCAAAATTAAGTGCGAACAAACGGAGGATCAACGAAAAAATATTCGATCGAAAATGGCGCCTAGCTCTTCAACTTCAACCCGTGCTTCAACATATGCATGTGTTTGAATGAATTTTGACGGAGAGAAACGTGAGTAATAACTGCTTATTTTTGCATCTCTGGTTATAAAATATATTACGGTAGACCATTTTAAATTAATTGCATTATGAAGCATTATTTTTATTGTAAGTTATATGCAATTACAAGTTACAGTACATTGAAAATGTGCATGTTACATAATTGCAAAATATATTCAGATGCTTCTTTCTTGGGTCTTTATATTTTCCCTGTAAAAAGAGTAGAATAATTAGGAAAATAGTTGAGATGTTTAAAAAAATATTGGATATTTTTATATACTGTAATATTTCCAATTTGACTAGGAGATGAAGCCAGGTTTCTTAATTTCTTCGAAGACCAAATCTGGGGCGTGATCCAGATGCTGGAAATAATAAAATGATGATGATAATTTAAGTTTATTAATTAATTATATATTAATTAATTATTTATGAAATTCACATTTATGTCGAGCAAATGTTAATAGGTAAAATTCTTACAAATTCCTTTGGAGTTTGGTATTTCATTAGTTCTTATTTGAAATCTTGATCCACTACCTAATCCAGTTGATCCACTCTCTAATCCAGTCGATCCACTTTCAAATCCAGTTGATCCAGTTCTTATTTTAAAAATTGGTCCACTTTCCAATCCAGTCGATCCACTTTCTAATCCAGTTGATCCAGTTCTTATTTGAAAAACTGGTCCAGTTCCTAATCCAGTTGATCCACTTTGAGATCCTTCTGATACAGATTCTAATATACAGTTTTGGGTTAATTTCAAGTGGGAAATGTGTTATAATTTCCAGATGAATTCCTTATAATGTATGTCTGTACCTGATTTTCCTCTTGTAACAATATTCCATACTGCAAATAATAATATATGTCAATTTTAAAAAATTTTCATTATTAAATACAGTAAAAACATTACATTAATATTTATAAATTACTTGTTTTGGGTGTTGCTGTCTCTATTCCACCAATTTGTTGCCATCCTTAAATTTAACAAAATAAGTTATAACATCGTATTATATTCTAATGCCAAACTTTAGGTTATAACTATTGTTTTTACCTGCTGGGATAGTTATAGCTTGTGTTGGAAGTGTAGGTAGAATATTATTTAATGCATCAAAAGCAAGTTGAAACGTTGCTCCATCAACTGAAATTTGAATATTATAATTAGAAATTATACAGGATTAATCTTATGAATTTTATGGTATCAATTTATTTAAAATTACCTCCTGAAGTATCTCCAGTCACAGCAACATATAAGTCTGCTAATATCTTTTTACCTTCTTCAATAATTGCCGTTGGGCTAGCACCAATGATAGTTTTCCTAATTACTGTTACTTTAGTTCCATCTGAAATAGTAATTTAGTTAGCATATTTCAAAATTAAACCTTAATTAAGCTTATAAATAAAATTATTGTAATTGTTAAATTGAGTTAGTATTTTAGTTACCAGGTCTGGTTGTCACAATACGTTCTTCCTTTTCGGTTGGAGTTGGAAGACCTATTAAATATATTTTAAAAAAACAATAAGCAGTATTAGTATATTAATATAATTAAATGTAGGTTAATTTATAAAAGTTTTATGGGTTTATATTATAATTTAAAATTTACCAAATGTCTGCCAGCCATCAAACACATCCCCAAAATCTTTCTGGAATTTAATTATTTCATTTTCTGATTCTGGAAAATCAGTAACAAAATTACACATTTATAGTTTGTAATGTCAGTGAATTAATGTATTTTATATACTATTGTTATGATTTTGATTTATTGATTTAAATTACCAAATGCTGCTGTTCCTCCACGTAATAAGTAATTAATATCGATTACATATTGGTTATTAACTGTGGAAAATAAATATTTTTATTAAATTATGTTACTAGTATATATATTAAATTTATAAATATATAATGGTATTTGGTTTAATTATGTGATCACTCACTATTTCTGGTTGCATCATTGAGGGTGATCTCAAAAATATGTGATCTGCTTCCAGCTCCTGCAAATAATAATTTGTAACATATTAATTAATTAATTTATACCAACTTATATTTAAAATTATGGTTTGAAATGTTACCTCCAGAATTTTTCCTTAGCCATTGCAGAAATTCTTCATAATCATTACCTATTTTTTTGGTGTGTAAAATAAAGATTCATTAGAACAATTGTTAGTATTTTTTTACAAATTATAGTTTGGGTAACCAGTTAATTACCTGCTGAACCTTGTGGTGCTACAAGTTGATAATTTAAAAAGTTTAAAAAAGTTAGTGAATTTAATTGATAGGAAAAGTAATAAATATGTAGTTAATTTTTACGAGTTTTTTTGCTCTTCACTATTTGGTCCAAATCTAAGATGAATTCCTTAGGTTTTGCTCCTGTGTTAATGGTCAATAAATATATAACATTTATATTATGCTGAACATAATTATAATATAAATGGTTGAATTTAATTATTATAACCAGGTTATAACCTTCAGAATTGGTGGCTTCAATTTGTATGCTTGTTTTGGGATATTTTCGACCTAAAATTTAAACAGGCAATGATTAAATCAATTTCTGAATATTACAAAAGTGGAATTTCTTAAATAATTAGAATTATAATTAATTAATCAGGGTGAATTGTATTTCTCACCTTATATAAATAAATGCAGTGTTGCCATAAATCAACTGCTTGGCACTTAATAATTTGCACTTCTGCTCATTGGAAAATCATGTAACACTTAAAAATGTTTTTTTTTTTTGGTAATTTACACAACTTAGTCCGAGTGAAAAAGTTATTTTCAATTGTCGACAAAAAAGTTTGGAAGTGTTTGTAGAACTTTGATAAATATGTAATTATTTCCACTAAACGGATAAGCATAAAAACCTTCAGCAAGTAATTTTAATAAGCTTAGCCATTTGGGTGTCAGTTTGCCCAAGAGTAATTTTAAATATTTCAAATTGTTACAAGTGGGGATTTAAAGGTTAACTGACAAGATTTTGCAACACACTCTGAAAAAACACTAGCATTTGTTTGCCACTAAATTAGGAACATAGTTCCAAAATTTGAGGCAATTTGAAGCAATATTGCCAGAGATATGAATTATTTAGTTTCAGGACACTGTGACACCAGCGCGGTGACACCGTCCTTCCATGACGCCCTAGCTATATACTCGTAACTTTTTTTTACAATTTTTAAAAAAGTTTTGTTTGCGCCAATCGTTTTATTCTTATCAATTCCATAGAATTACACACTTTCCAAGGTATGTTGCAAAAACCTGTCACTTCACCTTTAATAGGACATTGTAGATGCTGATGTCAAGATTACGAAGCAAACTGTGTTCAAATCTATTAAATAATCTATTCTAAATTATTACTGTATTAAAGTAAAAAATGTATGAAAAATGAAATAAAATATACAATCCTGTACATTTATTTTAATGGGAATGTTATAGTAAAAGTATTATATAAATTTTTTAACAAGTACATCCATTTTTCACCAACAACTGGCAACAATGACACAAATAGGATTCAAAAATAATGATTATGCAATTTTATATAATTACAAATACATTGTTTGCATTCTCTAAATTGCAAAAACAAATTTAATTTGACGATTTTAATCATTAATCTTTCATTATGTCTAATAGAAATATGATTTATTGGTAATTATTACAGTTATTGTGCTGTAGTGTCATTTTTCGTCACCAGGTGTTGGTATAGTCAGTCGAGTGCCACCTAGTGGTAAAAGAAAAGTACTAAATGGCTAACAAAATTAAGACTAGTGATTACAGTTAAAGCTGCAATGCCTAAATTATAATTTTGATCAGTATATTAGTATAAATTGTTTGTTTTGCAGGGAATGGGTTATTTAGGTAATACTTAATTAATTGATATGTTTGTATGCTTTTCCGTTGAGTAGAAATATTTCGAAATCCATATCTTAATTCCCTCAATATATTATTTGGTACATTTGTAAAATGCAAATATATTCAAATTATGTTCAATTATTATTTTCCAATGGAAGAGCAACTATATAGGGCACAAAGTATAGATTTTTGGCAAAGCTGATTAACTTTGCTGAAGGTAATTACTGCCATATTTTATCAATTTATATGCTTAAGTTTACTAAAGTTATGATGTGATTTTTCAAAATAAATTATGTTATGATTTCTTAATTAATTATTATAAAATTAATTTTTTTTCTTCAAAATAATTATTTCCGTTTGTAGATTATTCAGAAGTTACACGAATTAAAAAGAAATTCCACCATAGGTGTTTGCGAATATTTTAATAATGTTACAGACTGATTTCATAGTCTACATAACCTGCTATATAAATTCTATGCAAATATAAAACTTCTGATAAACATTATAATGGGCGAACCTAATCCACCAATTGTTTCAATGGTAAGCTGGATTACTGGAGGTCCACCTGTTATTTTATTTTAAAAAATAAATAACAGTTATAAATAATAATATGTAATACATTTTTGTGTATTTAAATTATTTACCTATTCCTGTGAATGTGCTCAATATTCTGTCTATTATTAGTAAGAACTGTTTAAATGCTGCTTGTGCTACATTTGAAATTTCAGTTAGTTATATATTAGTAATTTATATATTAATATTATATATTTAAAATCCTTACGTTGATCTTGTCCAATAACTTCAAATATATCCCATAGTATGCCTTCATTTATTGGTCCTAATATTTAATAAAAATTCATGTTTTATATTGTTGGAATTTCAACAAATATATTAAATACAATTATAATTACCTTCTTTAATTGCCAGGTTAACACTTTTCTCAAAGTTAGCAATGAATGTATTTGGTGCTTGACCTGGGTTTGAAAATTAAAACACTATATATAATATATATGGATTTTAATAAATGTATGAGAAATTAATGGGTTATTATTACTGGAAGATTTTTCTCCTATTATATTTGCAATTTCCAACAGGAATAATTTAACGTTGTTCAGTGTTCCTATACAATAAAATTAAAGAAAAGAATAATAATTAATATTATAGTACTACTATAGGAAGAATATGAGTTTAATTTTCAAGTTATCCTGTATATTTTAAAATTTACCAATTCCAGGTTTTCCAATTAATTCGTCATTGTCGATAAAATAAGATTGTCCATCTGAAATACATTTATATAATTAAGAAACATTTTAAATAGCAAAATAAGACATTGGCTGTTAAATCTATAACTAGAATTCTTACCTTTGCCAAAAGTAATAAAAACATAGTTGGCTCGAGGTGTTCCTCCTAGAATATAAAATTATTAAGAATTTATTGATTTTAAAAATATATATTTATATGAAATGAAATTCGTTAATTTTGGTAATTAATATTTAAGGATGTAATTACTTTTGCCATCTCCATTTATTGCCCTGAAATAAGTTTTGAAGGTCTGGTCTAGTGTTTCTGCAAAGTAGTAAAATATGCACTTAAATCCTAATGCAACAACGTATATTATGACTTAAAAATGTCAAATATTATTACTTGAGATGACTTGTTCTGATATTTCAGGTTTTCTTCCTAAAGTTCCATACATAATGATGATTATTATTAACATATGTACTAGTATACCTTATAAACTATAATTAATGAAGCAAAATGAAATACATTTAATACATTTAAAGGTGAACTGGCACGGTTTTGTAACAAACCCATGATATTCAGACTGTAGAAAGAATGATTAAAATTAAAACTATGAGTTCATTTGTTTCGTTTTTTAAAAATGCATTAAAAGTTTTTTTAACTTATTTAAGTTTGTTTGTTTTGGGTCTGTGCAGAGAGGCTAGGAGTGGGAAAATTCTAGTCCCGGATGTAAATTTTGACAGTTCGAATCGGTGGAAAAATTAGAAAAAAATTGGACTTATGCAAATACATGTTGTTCATGCATAGGAAATTTTTCAGAGAAATCGGTTGCAAGAAATTTACCCTGTCACTTCACCTTTAATTGACAATTAATGCGACATACCTTTTCCTTTTCCGAATAATTTTCTCAGGTTGATGACAATTTTTTGGTTTCCTGTTAGTGAAATTGTTAATCATTTTATCATATGTTAATTGTTATTTATAAATTTGCTTATTTATTTATCTATCAGGGACGTGCAACAACTCCTTGGATTTGCAACACTGACCTTTTTTGAGGAATCCAATATGGCCGCCACTGAATGCTGCCACGATTTTGTCAGCACCTATAATGTACACGAAATGGTATGTGTTAAATAATTTATATTTCAATATTCTAATAATATATGGTTTAAGGAATTTGGCTCACGGAATTTACGACCTTTACGAGCTTGCAATTGCACTCTTACTATTGGTGTAAACTTGTCTTTTCCTATTTATTAAAAGTAGTTATTATTATATTGCTTCCATAATTGTTAATTGTGATTAAATTACATACGTCCAAATGAGAGAAGTTTTTCCAGGTTGTTTGAAAATGTTATAGCACCTATTTCTCCATTTTCTAACGTAAAATAAATCAAATAGTCCCATGTTACATAGATTTCTAATAAGTTAGTTACATTTCAGTAAAATTGTAAATTACTTTTTTCTCCTCCAACTGCAGTCAAATAAAGATTTTCGGCAAATGGAGAAACTGTAATATATATAAGAATTCAATTATTAACAACTCTATAAAAATATTTATATTAGTAGTTAAAATTTTGACACAATTTACCTTTCTTATTCCCTTTGTTGATTATGAATAAACCATAAAGGAATTGCCTTCCATTTTTATCTAGGAAATTATTAAATATGAACTACCATGTAAAATATGCTAAAATTGGAGAACTATTTTGTAAAATAAAATGATATTTTAATTACCTGATCCAGTTATATAGCTTCCAAAGTTTGAAGCAATCAAGATTAATTGTGCATTAGTTGCTATATTTAAAAATAAGGGTTGGTTTATTATTATTATTAATGTTTTTAATATTACGTATTAGAAATGGTTTTAAATGCATGGAATACTTACGAAGATCATTGCCTTGCAATACTTTATTGATGTTAACTTTAAACGATTTTGCAGGATTTGCTGTTAAATAATTATAAATTAAATATATAAACATTTAGTAATTATAACTTATTGCATACAATTTAGGGTATTATTTATTGACTTTGTAACAGCCCGTTTTTCAGCCGAATATTATTGTTCGTTTATCGACACTTGAGCCCGATTCTCACTCCTGTTGACACGACGACACCGATTAATCGGTGTACGGCACGGCCATAAATCACGGGATTAGGCGATTTATGGCAGGTGACAGCGGGGGACCGAGGATCCGGGGACTCGGGTGGGGGAAAACAGGGGCGTTGCTGCTGTGGGTGTACAGTGTCGGGCAGCGAATAGGATCGCTCGCACGTACGCCACTGTCCATCCCCCATGGAAAGTGACCAATAGGCGCGGCTATAAGCCCCCTATATAAACAGGGAGCTCCCAGCTCCCGGGGTCACTTGTAATCCATCTGGGTCGAGCTTCTCCCCGATGTTAAGTGGTGTTTTGGATGGTTTCTGTCCCAGTTATTATTG
>JAQIWR010000804.1:0-17109 GCA_034695945.1 Glomeris hexasticha
CCCCTATTCAAATTTTGGATACATACAATGGTTTAGAAGTGATTGCTTGCCGTTAGACTTTCCGTCCACCCTGTATAATATAACAATTTCTGTGACTGTATTTTCGTCGTTTTCAGTTTTTTACATTTTAATGAATGAAGGTAAGTTAAAATGTTATTAGGTAATGCATGCAGAATTTAAATACATGCTTATTATCGGAATTGAAGTATTTTGCATATCTTCCTCCATCATCTGTAAAGCGTAGCTATCATTAGCTATAAATTTATGCACCGCTTATCGTTCGTAATTAATTTCACAGCTAATGCAATAAGCTTGTTACTGTTGTAAATGCTCCTCATCATATGTACTGCACTCCATGTATAATATTTTAATTTCGTTATCTTACATATAAAGGGAATTCATTAAATTCATTTTTCATATATTCATTACATTCAAATAGTGTAAATGCCCTAATGTCACATCTTACCATGAAAGAATTTAAGAAAGTGGTAATCAAATACAAGGTGTCCAGAAAGTATAATAGACTGCATATAGTACCCATTCTTCATTTTTAAATCATTATTCCAAATTAATAAACGTGATGTTGTATGGTGATATACTATATACAATACATTCATATGTATTTTGTAACCATTCATTTTGGAATTACATGTGTACTGTTGCCTAATTTATATATTGGATTGCGTAAAATATTTGTTATAGGCTGTACGCAGTGTACTTAATTATAGGATACACTTCTATGGATAAGTCAGGTGTTAAACAATCCTTATTGCACTCACTAGTTAGTGCCTATCAAAACGCAAATTAAGTGTAGCATTTAATTGATGTTTCAGCCCTAATCTGACAGCAAGGACATAAGTCTAATACAGCTAAGCATGTTTGAAATAATGGAAAACTTGTATAAACTAATAAACTCTCAGCAAATTGCGGGAAGGTTTTTCATGCCTTTGCTCGCTAACACCTTATGCGATATGTTCTACTTTGAAATCATCATTTCCATGTTCAGGCTGAAACATTATAGTATGTGAGGATTTCCAGTTTTACTTTGGGACTTCCAACATACATCTTTGTCTTCCAATTCTATTGTATGTTAGCTGCAGAAAAATAGTAAAATATGTAAATCCTTATACTATTTGCATCAATGAAATTCAATAAGTTATAATCATATCCCTGTTCAAGGGTATAACATTCACTCAGACGATGCAGTGAAAGGGTGAATCCACAACTCGATCATGTTGATGGAGGTGTCTATTTGTGTGTGCAACAGACAGCATGCAGTTGGGGAAAAATGCCATTGGGGTGAGCATAGGAAAAGGGGTCAATTGGCTAATCCCCCGCAGCCAATCAGAATGAGGCTTTTACCAAGGAGTTATATATGTTACCAGGAGTAGCATGCGAACGTTAATTCCGTGGTACAATTCGAGCCGATTAATCGGCAGTTGTGACGTCATTGGACGCCGTGACGAATGGGACGCGTTGACGCCTGCGCATGCGCAAATCGCACGGCCGCCATATTTTTGTTCCGTAGTATTAGCAGTACCACAGGTAGCACACGACCTCCAAACGACCTACGTTGGTTGGTCGTCTATGGTCAAATTTGGGTCGAAACGACGTCCCTAAAGTGACAGAAGTTTTTGGTCAAATGTCCCACGTCAATGACCAACCGGAAAACAGAAGCGAAACGACGGACAATTGACCAATAACTGACCTCCATTAGATGGACATTTAATGGCAATTTTGCAATGGGCCGACTGTCATTTTCTGCATGTTCAACCGGAAACTAACTGCATTTTAGTGTTTAGATTTAATGAAACCGATGATTATATAAAAACTTGTATTGTGAAATAAGAAATGGATGGTGACATTGAAAGTATTTTATTACGGAAACAAACATATGTAACAATATACACATCCAAAACATAGTACATTCTAACAGTAAAAAATTGAAAACATACATATATTTACGACATGCGCAATGTTAGGTGGCGGTACTCTGCAATAGAAGAGTGAATAAACAATTATTATTAATTATTATTATTATCACCCTGCATACACATAAAATTTTAAGCAAGTGGTGCATGCCCAAAATGAGGTTGGGTCCCCCAAATAGTGGAAACAATACATAATATTTCTGTTTTTATAATTTCATTAAAAAACTGATTAATAAATAATACAAATGCTTAAATGTCAGGTTTCGTTTGTCATCTACCACATTTTCAGATTTAATTTTTCCTTGGGAAAAGTGCGTCATTTGTAAGCTGAAATAATGCCAATTACAATGCAAACATTATTGATTTTAACAAGGTTTCGGATGAACTTATATAAACCTAAGACGTAATTTTAATGAAATTAAAATTGAATTGGATATAATAATTGAAATAAGAATGTAAATCGCCTCAAAGATGCGATTTGAAACAATGTCAAATTGGGGTGATGGAAACAAACACCGTGGTTTAACGGAAAAATTAAAATTTAATTTTGTAGCTGTAGATTAAAAACAAGTTTGACATTTTAACATTTTCCTTTTGCATTAGTTATCCGTTTTCAATGCAATTATTCAATAACTTTCCATATTGTCAGCAATATTGTCACTGCTTTGCTATAGCTGATAACGAAATTCGCTATTACATATGTTAACTTAAAATTGGGTGCCAAATATTCCCCTACGATATATATATATACAGTATAGGTTTAAACGAAGCAAAATCGGCCGAAAACAGTGAATTATATAACAGATTTTCCTATTGTACCTAATTTACATCCACATATACGTAGTCAAACATACAATGCATGGCACTCGATATACCACATATTAAACTAAATTTAACGTACCTGCAGAAAATCATTTGCTTGTCACATATTTGGTCCTAAACATTCAGTGCAATTTTAGGTGACCATTACGAATTTCTGTAAAGTTACACATTATATACACTTTGAAGTGTACTGTACGTCCCATGGGAAGAACCTAGCGTAGCAGCAATATAAATCACACGAATTAGGTCCACAAATGCCATTGGCAAATGATTATCTGCAGTTAGACTGAAACAGAAGTTTTGCTTGATCGAGTTGCGCTTAATCTTCATCGGATGCCTCCTCTTCACGTTCGGGTTTGCGGAGGAGTTTTCTGAAATAAAAAATACACATTTCAAAAGCAAATATATCATGCTCATTAATTATCTACGAGAAATTCAGTTTACTTTTGATGAAGCGAAAATGCTAATTCTGCGTTAACTTACTGGTTTTGGAAGTAAATACCGTGAACATAAAATCATCGGACCGACAAAATACGTATAATAGACTCCATTTCGTTTGTTTTATAACATGTTTACCCGACAACTGGACTTATAGCGTAACCAAATGGCGTAACTATAACTAAGTTTCACACTAAGTCCATTTTCTGGCTTGAAAATGACATTATAAAACAAACGAAACGCAGTCAGTTATACGTATTTTGACTGTCTGATTATTTTATGTTCACAGTATTTACTTCAAAAAACGGTTAGTTAACGCAAAATCAGCATTGCATTGATTAACTGACCATAATTAAAACGTATCCATATCCATACTTAGCTATGGCATTATACAATACAAATATACAATTTTGTGCTTACCAACGTGTATGTAACTCCTTTCCAAAGCTATTCCTCGTGTATTTCGTAATTTTTGTGCAGAATTATTCCAAATTAAACGACATTTCTTGCTTGGCGTCACTGCATGAACTCAAGGAGGTTGGAAGGTTTTGGTTAGATGGAGGGAGCATGTCTATGCTTTAGCACAGGGGAACAGTGAAGTGGGCTAAACTGAGGGTGGCAAGGGGGAGGCAAGCTGTGATTGGCTCAGTTCATTCTGCACCTCCACAGCGGGTCCGCCTAATGAAGCCCCGCCTCCTCACCATGCACTGACCAATGATCCGCCTATTTGTTTTTGTTGCGAGGGGTCATCCGTAAGTGACGTCCTATAAACAATTTGTTTCAATTTACATTAATAATTATCGATGTAATGAATAAATTGTATTAATTAACACAAGCAATTAACACTATTTATTTATTTATTGCAATATAAATATTGATAGTGTAGGTATATCTGCGTGATTTGCACACAAAAACTACCAAATAACGATAAACATGTCCAATAAAACGCTCTGTCTCACTATATCTGTGTGGTTCGCACGAAAAAACCGTATAAAACCGCAAAATAACGGTAACCACGTGGAATAAAACGCGCTTGGCTACATATCTGCGTGGTTTGCACGTGGTCACAGCTCGCAGGAATGTGTAATGCGGACGGTGCACTGTGATTCGCCTACAACACTAGAGGGCGGGACTTGATGCGGCCAATCAGATGAAAGCCGCCGAAATAAGGCCGCCAAAACTAACTTCAAAATAGGTGAAGTACCCTCCCTCCATCTAACCCAAAAACTTCCAACCTCCTTTGTGCTACCTGGGCTTCGACCTGGGCATGGAGCAGTACCGGTATCGGCGCCATTTTCGCGTGATCAAAAGCGCCACCTAGATTCCGCTTCCTTCGCCAATACTAGCGTCATTTGGTAGAGCGCATCTCCCTCTTGTCATGCGCATTTCGGTATACCCGTGTGCGTACGCAGTGTGGCAAACACGCGCCCGTTTCCCCTTTCTTTATTGTTATCCCGCACTTTTTCCGAGTTGAAGCGTGTCATGTTGTACAATGACATTATTGGATTAAAATTCCTAAATGGATGAACGAAACCTAATCTTATCTATCTGGAGCCAAACCATAAAATGTTCTAAATAAACATGAGAATGAATATTTGTCAAAAATTGCAATGTAATTATTCACACGACATTTAATCCCAGCACATCAGATGCATCAACAATTAAAAGCTGTATTTAAATTTTGTATTTGAATAAAAAATTGCTACATTTCTTAGGTAATGACAACTGAAGTAATTACATAATAAAATTCAGAAAGATATATATTTAGTAGTACATTTATTTTGGTTTAATTTATTTTCCATTTTGTTTAAAATATTTCTGAACACAAATTCCTATTTTTCATTCATCATGATGTTCAGCCGTGGGAACACAGACTGCCGTGATATAGAAATGAATGAAAAATAGGAATTCATGTTCAGAAATATTTTAAACAAAACGGAAAATAAATTAAACCAAAATAAATGTATTACTAAAATGGAGCAGAGAGTGGAGGGGAGCTGGGTGCGAGAGGGAATAAAGTGGAGAACGGATAGGTCAATACAGGCACAAGAAAGTCAATGGAGGAAAGGGAAGCAGAGAGCACTGGCAGAGATCGGTCTGTCGGAGAAGGGTATGGAAGAGTGGGAATTGATGGGACATAACGTGCAGAGGGAATGTTTACAAAGGACTATTGATTATTATGCGCAAAGACGGGAAGTTAAGATTAATAACTCCAAATTTAATAGACATTTCCAAGGGTTAAGGCCAAGGGGTGGGAGAGCGGAGTATCTGTTGAACAAGGGATGGAGCATTAAAGAAAAAAGGGTGTTTGCAGGATTTAGAACGGGTGGGGTGGCCAAGGCAGCGGAATACTGGAGAGGGGTAGAGGAAAAAACATGTAGGCTGTGCGATAAAGGGGAAGAAACCGTATCTCACCTGGCAATTGAGTGTCATGAGGGGGATAAAATGGGGAGGAACTTTAAAAAATCTGTTGTCAGAGGATGGGAAAGAGTTTTGTTTACTAGGTAGATTTAAGAAATTGAAGGGTAGATTGGAGGGTTAATAAATACGGGAGCAAAGAGGAGCTGTAAAGTGTACTAGTCTGTGTTTTGTTGAATATGGGATGTATTTAGTTTCAATTAATATGGACGAATTTAGTGTCCGTCTCGCAGTGTGTTGGTAATGTGTGTTTGTGTACCTCTTCTAATCCCCCGAGAGGGGGGAGGAATAAAATCATTTATTGATTGATTGATTGAAATATATTTATGCAGGTTATGTATAATGCTATCATATTGCAAATGCCTGCTCTGGCTTTGAATCAAGGTATGTGCCTTACTAACAGGGTCTGAATGTATATGACAAGGAAAATAAGATTTTAAAGTTTGCTTTGCTTTTGTTAATTCTATAGTTACTGGAATCGGAGTTTGGGAAACAATGGCTCCTGTGGCAATAATTTGCACATTATACACTGCAATGGTGATTATTCATGCTCGCTTCAAATGATATAAAATGATTAAAGAATATGTATTGCCATGTTATTAATATTTTAGGGTGGATTCAAAACAGTGCTATGGACAGATGCGTTTCAAGCATTGTTAATGTTTGCCACCATGTTGCTGGTTGTTGTCAAAGGTGTTACGAACATTGGGGGAGTTGGAATACTATGGGAGAGGTTGTCTGCAGGAAACAGGTCTACCTTTGCATAGTATGTATACATGCTGTAATCGTTAGCAGTAAACTATGTATTAGCCTTTCATAGCTAATACATTTATATGAAATGAAGTTTTACTCCAGAACCAACTGTAAGATACACGATTTGGGCCCTACTTTTAGGGGCTATACCAATTCGCCTAGTTGCTCTTACAAGTCAGACAATGATTCAAAGGCAATTGGCTTCCAAGACGTTGGAATCAGCAAAAATGTAATTGTTTAAATGTCATCAATTATAAAATAATCAAATTGTTTGGTCATGCAGCATTGTTCTTTGAATTTGGTGCTAACAATGATCACCAGATTGTTTTCCTATAGGTCTGTGTATGGATTTACAGTTACAAGTATCATTTTTGAAATATTATGTAACCTATTTGGTCTTATCTTATATGCAAAATATTACGATTGTGACCCTTTACTATCTGGAGAAATAACATCACGGGATCAGGTGCTCTTTTTGCATTTGGATCAATGAAGCAGCTCTACTAACTAATTCATTGGAAATTCCTCATGTGTACTGTAGATGGCTCCTCATTATGCAATGGAGCTTCTGGAAGGTTTGCCAGGACTGGGAGGATTCTATGTCGGTGGTCTTGCAGCAGCTACCTTAAGGTAAATCTGTGCAATAGATAACATAAGAGAATATAGAAAAATGTGTTACCATGCAATACTGTTCATTCCCAGTACATTATCCTCCTCTATCAATTCCCTGTCACTCATTGTCCTTCATGATATTATTAAACCCTTTTATGGAGATATTCCGGATAAAAGTGCATCCAGAATTTCAAGTTTATTAGGTTTGTTGACTTTAATATATAAATAAACGTATATATGTTGAAGTGAAATACTCACACTTCGGATAATTATACAACAGCTGGGCTAATCGGCGCAATAAGTCTTGCATTTGTCGCCTTGTTTGAAAATTTTGATTCTGCAGTACAGGTAATGAGCAACACTTCTAATATCTGTGTTCTATATAAATATAAAGTGTATTGCTTGCTTGTATAGGCTGCATATGCAGCAAGGAGTATTACTGGAGGACCTGTATTAGGAGTGACCACTTTAGGAATGCTGATTCCATTTGCTTCCACATGGGTCATTGCAGTTTCATACCTTTGTACCAATATGAAAGTATTCTAATACTCGTATTTATTCAAAACGTTGCACATATATTTATTTAGGGAGCTGTTGTTGGCTGCATAGCAGGAACAGGTGCCATTTTATGGTTAATAATTGGTTCATCTGTATATAAATACATTCAGCCATATGAACCGCTTGGAATATCTGGTTGCAATGAGACCTTTGGATTTAATTACACTTACTTCACAAATTATTCATCTGCCCCATACGTAGACCACAAGTAACAATAATTGAAATTAATTTGCACTGGCCAACAATTCTTATCAGTAATGTATGATAATAATTTTTCAGTTCATCAATCTTTCCATTTTATACAACATCATTCCGACTGTACGTGGCTGTCAGCTTCATTCCCGTCATTATTTTGGGAATTATTGTCAGCCTATTCACAGGTTATGTATATTCTATTTTATTTATACAATTTTATATGAAACTCCATGATATAAATAAATATTGCATTGATCCAGGTCCTCAGAATCCAGATAAGTTACACCCTGGAGTCACTCACCCTGCTGCAAATAAATTTTTCCAAAAGTTACCCAACTGTCTTAAGCTTAAGATTGGATACAAGTGCGCATCCCAAGAAAGAAAAGGAGAAACAATTCCTGCTGTAAATTGCTGAAATAATGATATATAATTATTTTTACGAAACTTTACATAAAACATCTACTATTTGCTTTGTAGGAGGAAGAAATTCTGAACACTTCAACAACACTATAGCTTTACATCTTACATAAAAGTTTTGTTGCCTTTCAGTATAATATATGTATTTGAAACATTGTGCTTGTATTAATATTGAATTTGTCAAATTCATACAAGCAAAAGAATTAAATAAAAGCTGATTTGCTAAAAAAAATAATGTATGTCAAACCAGCAATTGACCAAAAATTTGACATGGAAAGGCAATTATATCTTTGGTAAACAAGTCGGCACCATTAGTTGGTCACTGCTGCTGAACACGCCCCCTTTTTAGTTCTTGATGTAATCAGATACCAATGAGTGGCCATGAATGTAAAGGTAGGTTAGCAACCTGTACTACAAATACTGGGTCCATCATTAGCGATCCTCAACTATGAAACTGCCGATAATGAATAAACAATGAAACAAAATGGCCGCCATAGCAGTTGCACAATAAATGCCAAACTCCTTTTTTGTTCCTCATTGTCCAAAAATAATACTTGTCTAAGAACCAACTGCATTCAAGTCTCTCTGATGGTTTGACGTTAACCGTAAACTTGCATTGCGTGTTACATGTGTGACAACCGGTGACAAGTGTTGACAAGAAACTCCTATCTGGCACCAGCACGCAAGTGTTCATGCCAAGCCAGCCCTCGTTACATGATGTCCAATATGTATAATTTGTCTATTCAAAGGGCATTTACCTTGCACAGGTCACCAACTTCATTAAGCCAGTCCCATAAGGAACACAGGAATACACGCACAACTGCATGCAATCAATATGCTAACTAGAAATAAGTCCTGGGAGGATTCTTCTTTCTTCTGTAACAGAACTGTCAAGACCATTTTAAGATTGTCCCTCGAGTAAGGCTTAGTACCAAAATGTTGAATGGTAGCAACGGACCGGTCCACTCGCGTCGCGTGTTCACCAAAAAGTAATTACGTATGCTCTGGCTAAGACAGTAGTGTTCACTGTCAAGTCCTAACTAAAGATTTCAGCAATTTTAACACAGTTGCACAGACCAAACAGAGAAATTTCAGCATTTTCATGTCTACTACCACAATCCTATAATTTAAGGAATGCTCTTCGGCAACATTAACGGTTTGAAAATTGCTGAAATCTTGAATGTGAACGTAATATACTGACCTTTTTATTCCTGCATGACTTTCAATCCATTCCTTGAAAATATTAGTCTTGAAACAATGCAGCTTTATAAATAATGTTACACAACTATCTAGAAAATGGAATTGATTTTGAATGTACATGCGTTTCAACAAGACAATGCGACAAACTGTTCTATAGTTTTACATTCAAATATATGTATGTATATATGTGCATAAAAGGCCTATACATGATCACATGATGAGGATTCCAAGTGGAATTCACAAATCGATATCGGTTACATTTGTCTTAGGCGTACAATGAAGAGATCAAGCAGAGATTGAAGTTTCTTCGTGAAGAAGAAATAATTTGGCGGCCATCTTTTCTAGACTAAATCATAATCATCTTCCTTATTCATCACAATACCATGTCTTTACCATATCTGGCCTGTCTTTTCTCAGACAAATATTAATTTTCATATATTTGACAAGTAGAAAAACAAACTTTTCCTGCACAAGTCACTTAATATTGGACTAATTTTTGTGCTGCTATCTGTGGTGCAATGTTGGACAAACATTGGCCAACATAATACAAAACATTTTAAAAACAGATTTAATAAAAAATCTATCTGGAATGTAATCGAAAAATTTCTGTCATAAAATTATAATCACCTTACTGACAATAATACCGATACATTCTCGTAACAGATGGGCTGCCATACTTGTAACGAGAAACTATTCATGTTAAATTTGGTCTTAAAACAACTAAAAGAAAGTTATCTATGCGTAAAAGTCTCCCACTTCACGGAAACGTTAAAATGTTTCACACGGTAACATTTATAGTTCAGATATATATCGTAAAACCTCAAAAACCTGTTCAAGAATTATAGAATTAGCATTGAATCACTGCAATGGCTTTTTATGTTGGCAGAAAGCAACATCTTAACACACGTCTTGACATTCTTTCCTTTGCGCTGCATGACATCGAAAACCGTTTGAAAATCCATCAAATCGTTGTGATTTAAAACAGGATTTAGGTTTTAGGTAAATTATCCAGCGCCATTACGTGTTGGCGTGCCATACACTTTATATTCTTGATTTCTCGTCAACGGCTGGGTCGATTTTCAAGCGGATTTTTAAATTGGAATGCGGCAAAAGTTTTCTATTGAATCTACTAAAAAAATGGCCGGTATAGCGATTTAAACCACAGAGGATGTAACACAGTTGCTGTCTACTATTTTGATTAGAAACTCCTATAAGGGAATTTGCACCGTTTCTAATATGGTTATCTACAATAGAGAACCCAAAGGGGCTTTTCTTGTTTTTGGTAGGTTATTGGTAATTTTTCGATAGCGGTGGCCTTACGACGAGTGTTGTCGAAACCCTAAAAGGGAAATTCATACATTTTGACTAGTCCATAAAGCCAGTATGGACTAGTTTCTCTAGGAAGAATTTCACGTCTCCCAGTTCCGAATCTTTAATGCCCAGGTTCTTTAGACCACCCAAGTCGCCATTCTCCACCGCTAAGAACACGCTCCGCAGATGTTCCAAATCCGAACGCATCAGGTGGAGAGCTTTACCAAAGTCTTCGATCGTTTGGCTCTCTGCACATATTTACCAATAAAGTAATAATAATAGCAATGTAGTAATAGTAATGTAATAGTGCTGCGAGCCAAAAACAATGGCCACCAATTTACGCAAATTTCATGCAAAATCATTCCACAATATCCTTACCAGACATTTCAAAATACTGTAACATGTTACCCTATATCTACAGACTTCAGGAAGAACCTTATTACAGTAGTATTTATAAAACTTCTACAAAAATATGTAAAAATCACGTGGATCCACATGCTGTATTGCGCTCATTTCCAACATGCGGCACATTCCTTATCTATCTGGGTAGCAAATACAATTTGGGAGTTTCAGAACGTTTACAAGCTGTATCATTTTTCTACCTTATCGTTTCATTATTGATAAATAACCAAAAATTGAGTCTGTTGTGCATGTCGGCACTTAATTTTGGACTCGCATCAAAAGACGCATTAACGTCTCTATCAAATTGAATTAAAAATGATGGATCACTAATACTATTATATATTGATGCAACAGGCTAATTTTCAGTGCTTAATTGCTGCTTTGACATCATGCAAACACATTGCAGCTGCTGTGTATACAGTACTGCACAAGCACGTACAGGCCTCGGTATAATGTAGCCTTACCGGATAGGGCAACGGCAACCTGCTGCACACCACCAAGTGGTTCCAATGCATCCCTCGCTTTGTTGCCAAATAATTTCTCCAAATAATTTGGCCCATGATTGGCTAGCAAACTCTGTAGAAAATTGGACGTCTCCTCGACCGGAGGCCGCTTCGCTAAAGTTGCCAACAAGCAATCCATCAGAAAAACTTACCTCACGTCACGTAGATATTTTCATGCCGATCAAACAAGAATTGCAAACCTGCTGTGCACAAGCGAGGGTCTTCATCATAACCATCTGGACAATCAGGTGCTCCATCACATAAATACTGAATCGAGATGCACAGATCGTTGTTTTCTCCGGGGCATTTGAACGGTTCGTACGGCTGGCATCGATCTTCTCCTAGAAAAAGCAGACATAGGGAGAAGAAAAAAACATATGAAAGGGGAATATCCTCATTCAGTGGTCAATCATTCATAAGAATCGTCTATCAAGAGCGAATGCAACATGAACATTTCATATCCTGTCAGAGGCATGCAAGGTCAGAACTTGCCGGAAGTAGCTTTCGTGGATAAACACGTGGCTGACCGCAGCAGCAAATAAAAATCCAACGTATTTCCGAGTAGAAACCATTTCACACTTCATTCCCAAAAAAGGAATCCCAATTCCAATAAATATTTATGAACATCAACACCCGAGAATAAGATGCGGTGTGTATCTCGCGATACTCAATCGTACGATATGCGATCACGGTTCAGTCACCTGCAACATACACTTTGTAACCATTTTTTACAACTACTTTCACCAAATACTTTCAACTATATCATCTTTAAACTGCTACATCCTAACAAGCAAGGTAGATTAACAAATGACCTTGAGCTCCTCTAATAGGCATCTAAGTGGAACTTCCGTTGCATTCGTCGACAAAGGGAAAACATTGTCTTTCATATCCTTAACAATAACCATATAAAACATATTGATCAAATATAACTAGTTTCAGAGCTAACCATAGTCAGGAGAATCTGAAAACGCGCTGCATATTCAATGCACTGCGTTCGTGAAAGTCATCCTTTCAGCAGATAATCAATAATTGTACTAAACACGTTCATAAATGTTAATTTACCTCATTCACATTAAAGTTCATCAATGTTCAGGGTGCAAAACTACAATAGGAATCGAGAAAACAGAAGAAATATATTTGAAATGTCATCGAAAAGGTATATTTTCATACTGCGCAATTACGTCAGATGGAAAATATTTCACTGATGACTAATGATCAAGTAACCATAATAACTGATAACTAAAATGCAATATGATCTAAAACTATGTCAATTAAAGGAAGAGAAAAAGTGGATGTGCAGTCGTAGTGCTCGGCGATTGGCTGCGAAACAGCTAATTATTTGCACAATTTGTCCATATCATATCATATATTGCAGTCACGAAAGTGATTCTGGGAGATTGTGTGTTTGGTAATTTGGGCAAATTGAGCACGTATCTCGTTTCATCTGGCAACATTTGCTGTATGGCTACCTATACCTACATATTTCGGTGGCGGTAGGTACGTGACGTCATTTCCATGGGCCCCATGTATAACATATTTCCCCCATAAAAGTCTAACAAACTGCCTAAATGTAAATGTTGCTCTTTACATGTACGTTGTTGCCAAACTCTCAAAAAAAAAACTAACATTTCTGTTGCATTGGTGTACGTAGTAAAAAAAATGTAGGCACATGTTTCCGGCTTGCATCAGGTAAGTTGCAAAAAGTGAGGTGGCAATCAGAGTAGAGTGGTCCTTATGTCTCAGCTTTTATTACCACTCTTATTATATACAGTGCCCTCTATGTACATTTTCAGAATTGGTGTCATCTGCCAAAAACAATTTAGCAAATTACCTTCACCAAACTTGAAATTTCATTCGTTTGCCCTTCAGGTATCTTTCAAATCTGTTACAAATCCATATACCTAAGGTACAATTTGCTTTTAGTTGAAGGCCCTTACATTCCTACTTTAACTTAAGACTTACATTTTATGAAACATTAAACTTCTCAACAGAAAAAGATAAACAAACCATGCACTCCCAACTTCACAATTCCCAAACGGCCAGCAACCGAAATTTTCTATGCTTTTTAATAATTCACATTGAGCAACGTTTCCCACCAATCGGAGAACAGTTCATAATTGACTTCAATTACCTTGTCGACACGAAGTCACGCAACATTAGCTCAAATTCATATATATTTCCCATTCTGTATGCACGAATATGAAGAAAGCTGTTCTCATATTCACCATGCACATTACCCATTTTTCTGTTGTAAGAAAATGCATATAATACAATTTCGTGACGTCATAGTAGCCGCCAGTCGACACCGTCCATAAATTATGTAAACCACCAAAATGGGATTCCTTCAATAAATGTATGCAAAGCCCATTGCTACAGGGTCTTTCTATAGCTTTCATTTCACAAAGCTCCATATATACTTCTCACAAATATGCAAAGTAGGCCTATACACGAATTGTTTTGGACCACCAACAACAAAAGACGGCAAACATTTTATATGTAAACCTCTTTAGATGAAAAACAAAAGCCATTTTAAGCCTCAAGTATACAAAGCACCAACTATATACATGGGCCTGTATTGCTACTGAAATGAACAATAGGCCCATATAGGTTCAACAATACATTATATTATGCCAACTTGGGGCCAATTAGGGAATAACATGTGTAAAAACTGGACAGTAAAACACGTTTTACGACCATAATCAAGGGAAAGATCAGCTATATAGTGTATATAGGATTATAGGCATACCACATGGCACACAAAGGAAAATATTCCCATAAACAGATAGCACACATATGTGCCCTTTTACATAATTAAAGTTCTTGTATTATGGCATAAAATAGAATTCCAAACATTTGTTTATTAATTTCAGTTATTAAATTCACTAATAACTCATTCCTTTTTGGCCCCAATTATAGGGTCAATCCTGATTTTAACATATAAAACCCTATATTTTTTATTCCATGAAAGGACCTCTGTATAATATATTTCATACAAATGACTGAGGCTCTAATGTACCAATATTGAAACAGTTATAGACACTGTAGTATACAGTTCAAATGTGTACAATCGATAGTATAGTTGCAAAATGGCGGATATTTCAAATAGCTATACTGATTCATTAATTAAGTTCTGCACTCCACTTCCATTTATAAATGTCAATTTATGCAAATTGAGTAAACTGGTATGTGGGAGGAAGAGCTAGAAAGGAAGAAGGGGAGGCAAATTCCCGCCAAAGTGTAGGTGTGTAAATTTACACTGTATACCTAAGCAGCATATCGATATTTATCGATATAACCTACTACACTGAATAATTCATGTCACATTACTGTGCATGGGCGTAAAGTAACATGTGCAAAAAGGGATGACGGGTAAATGGGTTGTGATAAAACGGGTCTGATATTGACGGTTTCGCCAAGAGAAGAAGATCACGTGACTACAGACTACTATATAGGGCCATGGGCCATAACAGTTCAAATTACATAAATGTTTTATTTGCTCATTATTCGCAGCAGAACAGCGATCAAATATGTAGATTTTTACCCAAGGCTATAACTCAACACATGCAACTGCTGCATTTCACATAAAAAACTTTAATATAGTCGAAATAAATATGTATACCATCCGTCCCTGGAAATGAAAATACATTTGAATATAGCAATATAGTTTTAATAATCAAAATAAAATAAAATATTAAATTAAATAGTGGCCCAAGGTATTTGGTATAACCAACGACTGCATTTCTTACAATTATAAGTATTCTCGAGAAAGTCAAGTGTAACACGTTGCATACCAAAAACAGTAATTTCATTTATTCAAATTCAATTACATTGCTTATCTCCTATTTTGTATTCCAAATGTTAGCATATAAAACTTCTCCTCGAGAATCTATAGATTCTCGAGGAGAAGTTTTATATGCTAACATATAGCATAGTAATTTGTAGGGAAAGATAAGCCTACTTTAAATTCAGCGAATTCTCTGTACAAATAATTACCAATTATTACGTTAAAAAAAAGTGAAAACACTAGAAATTCACCGAACAGTTCAATAAATAAGGGACTCATTAAAGAGTAAACCAGTTTGGACACCACACAGTACAAACTTGGGAATCCAGATGGAGTGATCTTGTCTTATATATAAGTTTGGGCTTTTTTTTTACTTTTCTAAGGCATTGGATTTTGCAGTTTGAAAATCGGAGCACGAACTTCAGTTAAACCATTTTTATCTCTTCTTTTTTTCGGCACACTGCACAAAATATTAGCATTTACATCCCGGGTGGCCAAATCCAAATCCCTGTTGCACTTTGCTGAGTGCGCGACAAAAATTTTTGATGTCATTTCATTTTCCCATATAGTGGTCCGAAATTTCTCAGAATAACATGGCATCACACAAAGATCCTCTATGAAAATATCCGATATATAACTTGGTGGCAAAGCTATCAAAGATTTCCGCAAAGAAATTGTCCTTTCAAAGTTGAATTTTTAAACAAAGGGTCTTTTCGCTTGCCAGGCTACTAAGAAAATATTTAATAGGCCTATATCCAGAAAACTTTACGTGTAAGGAATGACATGTTGCGAATAATTACATGAATAAAGAAAGGAGAAGAATATGGATTTGGTAAAGGCCACCCTGGTGTGTTGACGAGGATTATATCAGTTTGGCGCCCCACGGCGATCGGTGATTGGTTTTCGCACAAAGTACGTCACATGCATCCATTTTGACATGTTGACACGAATCACACAAGGACCTTGTTCGAAACTCACATCAATAACACAATATTCACTATGCATTTCACCAAATAATATACTATACGTGTATCGATTCCCCAATCAAACTGCACCGAAATAGTAAACAACACTTGTTTACTGACCGCCATTACACCAGTTTGCCTTCATCTTATTTCACTTTCACCAGATTCATGGTTATTAATACATAATGTTGATGAACTTTAAAATTGCTATATACATGTCCCAAAATATTCCCATGATTATACAAGTATATAACACGGAAAAGCTACAACATTTATGGCACATGATTACAGTTTCAATGAAGCTCAGCCATATATTTCATTATTCATGATGATTATGATGTGACGCACGTTAGACATTATATCAAATATATCATATGATTTCTGGATTTGTCACCCCGGGAAACCAAAATTTCATCCATTCTGTCACTGTCAAAATTAAATGCGATATGACTTGGGTACAAATGCATTTTGATATGTATAGACATGCATTACATTGATATCGTCTCAACTGACAATGATAATACGCATGAAATAGTTGCCTTTTCGGTTTGCTGCTAAGCTATAAATTTATCGATTTCACAGGAATAAATGCTATATTCAGAAAACGCATTCACTTAATATATACAATTGATGCTGTATATATTTAACAATGTATAATCTACAAAAGTGTGGCCCAAAATGTATACATTTCAAGTAATATGAACTTTTTTACTAGTATACGTTGTGAGGCAAAAGTATAGTTCCATGCTTTTATTTCTGAAACGGTGAGGTGCACAATGCCCGTTTGTTTATGGAATAGG
>JAQIWR010000805.1:0-17098 GCA_034695945.1 Glomeris hexasticha
TTGCGAATTGGTTAACACACCAAATAGCCATTCTCTATAGTTTTTCACTCTGAATAACATATTAAAATATTTTTTTTTTACTTGACTGTCCCTTTAAAACCCTGTGTTAAAAATATTAGAATAGTATACCTACTGTATTATAAAACACAAGTTTCTTGCATGCACCTGAAAATATATAGTATTTTGACAGTTGCACATGTGAAAATTGTGGGATGGCAGGTGTAGGAATAGGTGATGTTGTTATCGTTGTGGTGCAGTCGAATGGCCTTGTTGGCGGCCATTTTTCATCGCCATTTTGATCTAATATAATGGCGCCGGCAGCTGTAATATAATATTTTAATGATTGGAAGAAAACCGTGGGCCGATCATATTGGGCCGGATATTAATGGCACATCGAGCAGGTGAAATGAAGTTACGCAATTGGTGGTTGATAACACCCTTCCGGAGTTGTGTTGCTCACAGCTATATAGAAAAACGTTCAATTTAAATGTGGCAAGATGCAAAACGTAGATGGCGCGTGCAAAACGTCTTCTAAGATACTATGTGTTTTCCTTCTCACCTGCAAAATTAATGCAATAATTAGCCATGCCAGTCACTCGTTTCCTTTCACACAACGTCAGCGTTGTGCACCGTATATTAAAATTAAAATATACTTCTGTAATTTACTCAAATTCAAAATTAAATTAAGTGAGTTAAATTTAAATGTTTCTCCATGTACGTACATCAACCTGAAAAAATCATATAAAATATATTTTGTTTCTCAAATATACAGTATATATGTTACCGCCAATGTGAATAATCAGGCAATGTGAATAATTATTTTTTAAAATCGCCGATTAAGATTAAACTAACAGTTTTACGACAAAAACACTGTCAACATAAATTGACCGCAATGTCTTTATACATCCAATATTCGGAAGGTTAGGTTAGTTTTATTGTTAACTGTGCTTGTAGTTACGGTAAGTGCAGTTCACAAACCTAACCATCCCAAACTAACGAAAGCTAGTTTAATGAACGTGTTCAGACATTGCAGTCAATTTATGTTGACGGTCTTTTTGTCGTAAAACGGTTAGTTTAATCTTAATCAGCGATTTTATGTAATAATTATTCACATTGCCTGATTATTCACATTGGCGGTAACATATGGATTATATTTTTGTATAGATAGTTTAAAATTCGCCATGTTATGAGACTTATATAGTAATGTGGAAGTATAGGTAGATGTTTAATTTGAATTGGATTTTATATAAAACATTATATTCCATACTGCAGCTATATATTTGCAGATATTTTCTCATTTATATCCCTATTTAACCAGAAAATATGAAGTCCTTATTTACATAGGGCTATATTATTTATATTGGACTATAACGTCAGTTCCTTTTGACGTTATTACATGAAATTGATACACTGGACATTCATTCCAGCTGTAATATTGAGTTTTGCAATTTTTACAGTTTTGTAATGGAACTATTTTATGGTCCTATATAATTTAATTCAGCATGTATATTTCACAGTTGAAATAATTCATTTTATAATAATATTTAAAATTATATGCAGCATACACAGTTTATTTCTTTATATATAGGCTTTTTTCTATTCATGTAACATGTCAATGCTTGCATATGCATTTGTGAAATAGGCCTATGGAGGTTACAATTTGCCGGATGCATGGAAGTAATTTGACATTGCTCGCTATTGAACGGTGGAAATGATTGCACTTTTCAAAAGTCGGAAAATGTTCGTCTCATTTGAGTCGCTGTCAGCTTGCATTAGCAAGCGGCTTGTAACCTCAAAAGAAGGCTAATTACGTCCCTGCCCTATAGCCTTTACTCTCTCTCTCTCTTCCCACATGTCTCCATTCATTGCTCCATTCCATTCATTCCTGAAGATTCAAAATCGTTCACTATGCATACATATACAGACCTTGGTTTTTGATTTCCAACACTATATTTAATAAATTGGAATTTTAAAAAATCGTGAAATTGTATTTCCGGAAATTGAAAATGATGCATTTAAGGTGGAGCATCAAAAAAAAATTGGCCCCCTGGTGGCCAAACGCCGCTAGCAGAAGCGCCCTGGTATAGCGTACGTCCAGGCGGTGTGTGCACATTTTTAATTTTTCCAGGAAAACTAAAAATGGAATACTGGAAATCATTGAATCATGAGTTGCAGAATACATTTTTACATATTACAAATAAATTTGAGCGTTGTAGTCAAATTGTATACTATTTTTGCGGTGCACCGAAAAGTGCATGAAATTCAAAAGTATTTTATGAAGTTCGGCGGCGTTTGGCCACCAGGGGGCCAAATTTTTTTGATGCTCCACCTTAATTGGTGCAAGCAGGAAGTTTAAGCTTTTTCCCAGCAGATGGCGTTGCTCAAATTGTAATATCCTTGACCAGAAATTATTTTTCGTATATTAATTATCTTGTTTCTAATTTAAATTCTTTCAATATGTATAGAGTTCAAAATGTGTATGTGTATTTTTCGTTGATTAAATTAAGGTTATACGTTAGGTTTGTTTATTCACATTTTGGAACATGATAAAATAAATTAAACAGTATACAGGATATCTTACAGTTTAATAGTTATTTGTGAGTATACAGCTCAGTACAGATTACACTGTGCATGTAACATGGGTTAGTTAGGCCATAAAAATACATAAAAATGTTATTTCTCCCAAACTAATTATCCTCTACAACTTTGTAATCAACAACATCAGCCCATTTTTTACGATTTTCGATTTCGGATTTCAAAAACCTTTGGAATTTTGCTGGAGGTCAAAGGTCATGTGCCCATTCGATTCGCCCCACCTCATTACTATATTAATACAATGTCTATCAAATTTTTAACCAACTCAAGTTTTGTGCAATGTGAAGAAATCGTGTTATGTGGAACACCCGGTATTTATAAATTGCACAAGTAGGGGAGACCGGGGATGAATGAGCCACAGGGCATTATGCACCAAACGATCTAGCGCTAAAACTATATATATGTTTCAAAAAATCTCGAAATTGCGATAGGTGCAAGTATTTGACAGGTCCAACGTCTATAGACGTTAGACGTTGCTTGAGTACTTTCCAAGTTACAGATGACAATATACGTACGTTTTTTGAATGCAAAAGTTAATTCCAAAATTGTCACTTCGCGCCTAATACGTTCGGAAAAACTAAAATAATGCATTATATACATATTAAAGACTGACCTGTAGGCTGTACGCATTCCTATCCATCCTCAAACTAGAGTTATTGGGTCCGAGTTATTGGCTTCAACGCGAGAAATGGGCCCACGGGGTTTAATGCACCGCTACCGATATACATAGTATACGGTATCGAGTATCATACTATATCAGTCCACTGTGCTATATTTTTCGTCGATTTTTGTTGTTTTAAGGCAAATTTTAATATAGATTCAAGTATGACTACGACTTGGCCAAGTTGAAGTTTTAGGGTGGGTTGTTTTGACTATCATAATTTCACATTTGTAGCACATATATCAGGATTTAATTTTGATGTACGAGGGTTTGTCATATAATTAGCTTCTCATCCGCTCCAAATTTACGATTTGAATATGAAATATTTATGCATTTTTGCTAGAATTTTAGAATGGTGCGTTACACCCACGGGTCGGGGCGTTTTGCACCATTTTTCATTTTGGTTTCAATAATTTTTCTTGTTAAAAATAACCAGTTTAAGCAAATACAAAAAAAATACAAACAAACTACGATCAATAACAGATAAAGGCCATATGCGTAATTTTCTTCAAAAGCTTTAGTTTTTCTTTAAAAAATTGTTACGGAAAAATTGGTGCATTCATACCCGGTCTCCCCCACTGTATACTTATAGAGCCTATGTTCCATTGCCAAAAGAAATTTTATCAAATTAGTGGGTTTATTCAATGCCAATCAATTACGTATAGGGGTATAATTAATTAGTAGGCCCCATATAATAAATTACCACTATGGAAAGTGTGTTTATGGAAAGATAATATACAGGTTTAAGTTACGGTCTATGGTTTTCTCCATTTATTATAAAATGCATGTGATGATGTGAAACAAATAAATTCACCAATCTCCACATTTCCTGCTACATAAATGATACTACATAGTGGAGAGAATTTATTACTTACGTTGATTGCCTGAGCCGACACAGAGGTACACTTCATATGGCAACTGGTCTTGCAATTGCCTTCACACCAGACACATTGCTAATTGGAAAAATGGCCTCAACCTCGGCCTCAACCAGCCAAGTAGGCCTAGTTCTTCACCTACATCCAAACACCCTAATTATACTGCTCTTTTTAAACAAAAAAGTAAATAGTATATACTAAATTACAGGAAAACTTTCACGAAGAAAACCAACCCGTTTGCAGTTACTACCAACATCTCAAATGTCACATTAGACCTAACTGCACTTTCGCTACAGCTGCGCCACCTGGTGCAGGTACACGATCAATAAATTATGTAAAAAGTTGCCATTCTTACAATTGGATTTTGATTAATTCATAGGCAAAACTGGGCAAAACACTGCATAATTAATTTATGAAAAACATTTGCATCAAATTGCAAAAATGCATCATTTGTCAAAAATCACCAAGTTTTCAAATTGACCTTTGGAACCATATTACGTATTCAATTTGAAATTTAAGAAATTTAATAAAATTTAACAATGAAACAAAAACTTTTAATTTGGAATATTAATATAGCATAACATATAATTACATTTTATTTTTGTAATTCCTATTTCTTAATT
Organism: Glomeris hexasticha; assembly: GCA_034695945.1. Classification (NCBI taxonomy): domain Eukaryota; kingdom Metazoa; phylum Arthropoda; class Diplopoda; order Glomerida; family Glomeridae; genus Glomeris; species Glomeris hexasticha. The sequence continues at coordinate 4,755 of JAQIWR010000805.1, forward strand.
GTTCTTCTCTAAAACTATAAGCCACAAACTCACTTCATGTAATTAATGTTTAACTCTGTAAAACTTAATTAAACTTTGTTTCAATTGGTGAGAAAAGAAAGAAACGAGAGATAACATCATACATAAATTAACAACGACTTGCAACGCCCACTAATAATTCATTAACTTCTATATGTAAGTAGACCTGTAACGTCTATAGCTGTTGAGCCAACAAAATTGTTCGTTTTCTCCGGTGTATGGTCACGTGATAGTATGGGAAAAGCGATCGTATTTTGTCGATTACCGATTATATCGATTATAAGAATTGCGCCAATGTGCATTGCCATGGCAACGGTCCACACAAGCTATGTATTTGCACATGTGACACACCTTGTGCAAACATTCACCTCTAAACTACATATATAGGCCTACTACTATGTACAAATACACACAAAATAACAACAAAAACCCTTCAATTTACACTATAGCTGAAATTACTGAACTACCAAAGTTAAAACAAATACAAATTAAATTACACTGCAACTTCTATTAACTTCTAAGATTATATGGAGTATTTTTCTTATTTTCAATTCAGTCGCAACTTGTTTTAAACTTATTGCAGTATGTAAAACACTGTAAAACGTAAAACATGCAAGAAATAAATGTAACATGTCAATTAATTGTTTTATAATTTGTGTTTCTATAAATTAAATAGGAAATTGATTTTTGTTTTATTACAGTGACCTAGTTGGGCCATCAACTAGGTCAAATATCCCCATAAACACATTGATGATGTCAGTTAATCCCAGTTTAAACGTGATATTAAAAGTTCCAATTGAGATCAAGGTAAAGCACAATATTGATCAAACTCATGTGTGATGATAAAAACAATGCATTTCTATACAATTCTGCATGCATAATAATAGAGAATGTGAAACCTACCTGAGCTTTGACAGCTGCCACGTGAATTTGAGCGGTTCTCAAATCAAATCTCTTCATTCCCATGTCCTCTTGAATTTCATTGGCTTTGTTGTACAAGCTGCTTTCAACGCTCCTGTAATTACATAAACACAATGGGCTTGTATTCATTCGACCAATTCAAAAGGCAAAATAATGTTTCCATCAAAAGAGTCCCCATCAATCGATTAATATGTGTATTACTGTCAGCTGATTTCACAATATAGCCTACATATCCAACAATGCATCACTTCATTGTGGTGTAAGCAATCATAATTAAGCACAATTTCCATGTCATTAATATTCCCAACTCAAGCTAAAAGCATGCTGTTGAATTTCAAATGTAAAATGATGTAAATGACAGCAGAATAGACGACTAATTTGCATGCACCGTATAACCCTTAGGCTTACATATCATTCAATGCAATTTCAATTCATTGCTATGCATTGGAAAAATTACATTTCATTAATCAAAATGTCTATTTAGCATGAAAGTGAAATATTAGATAAAAACTTCAAACACTCACAACAACTGCTCTTAGTTCTCAGAATAATAAGAAATAAAAGTTTCTTATAAATACATTACAAATTGCAAAACAAAAGCAGACATGTAGCAATTTTTTTAAAGTGTTTCAACTCTTCATATTTCATATTTAATTTATAATATTTCCCAGAAAAAACTTTCTTATTACAATTTACAAATAATTTGCTTTTGAAATTAACAATATAAGTTAAAATCAACAGCATGGATAATATATTAAACATTGACTGTCATTACAGAACTAATTCCGACTTTTGCAGTAATTCAATTAAGACAACTGTGGCCATTGTTTGGTGACCCACCAAAATTTCCATCGATTTTGTCCCAAACTCAATTTTCCCTCATGAATAATTCCAACCCTGCAGTTTCAAACTCAATTTCCTTTTAATCCGTCCAAAACTAAATTACAATTCCCTTGCTTCTACATTATCAGCAAAACCTGACTTCCTCTTGACCATTTCAACAAAGTCGTTACCATTCTTCAGTTGCAATTAATAATATTAACAAAATTCCACATATCTTTATTTATGGTGGAGTTCTAAATGGTTTTAAATTCCAAGCATTTGTACACAAATATCTCTATCGGAATTTATAAATTAAAAAAACTTTTTGCCTTAAAAGATAATTTATTACTGCAAAAGCAAAACTCTGAATTATTTATACTCAACTATTCCACTATTCAGTGACATTTTTACATTTTCACTAATCTTCCTGTTTTAAAAATAAGCGCTGGGAATTCACATATCCCGTGCATTGAACTCGTGCATAGTGGCTCCACCTAGCGGCATAAAGCGAAAATGGAATACGTATATCAAAGCCCCCTGTTGTATCAATCTACTTATTAAAAAAGATACGAATTTCTTATTGAAATTTTAGTTTGAGTGCAGATTGTGCAATAAATAAATCAATACCGTTTCCTTAAAAACATTAAAAAAAATTGGTCATAATTACTTCAAAAAGTTACTTTTTTTTGGTGCAAAAACAACTGTATTTACAACTTTAAAACAATTCTGGTTCATTTGACTAAAACTTAAGACATTTTGATTAACCTATTCACTCCTGAATTAATATCCACTTACGAACAATAAATCATTTTGCAGAAATATTTCCTAATCTTACAATAGACCATAAAAAGTATCACAAAATTGATTTTCCAATGTTATAATATATACAGGGTGAACCAAAAGTCTGGGCCTTAATTTATATAAATAAAACGTTGGCAATTACAATAAATACTATCTCACAGTTGAATAGGAAGTCACATGTGAGGAACCCGAAAATATCATTTTGAATGACCTTGAACAGCGTCTTGAAGGTCATCGGTTCTCCATCATTGAAACCGCGGCTCGGAATGCACATGTACCAATTTAAAAGATGTAGATCATGTGCTAACCAGTAAGAAAACATGTTTTTGTTTGTGAAATAAATTTGGGTATTGATGTAATTGTAATGAAACATTGAATTTAAATGTGAAAAGCCTTCTAGAATGCCAGGATAATGCATGTAATTTTTGTTTATTCGAAATTACAAAGTAAATAAATATGATTCTGTAAAAATTCCAGAACACGCAGCATCTGCAATTCATTCACATTCCACAACTTTTGAGACTGAAGTCTATTAAATGTTTTACAACAATAACATCAATACCTACTGATATTTCACAAACCAAAACAAGTTGTCTTACGATTTGGGACATGATCTACAACTTTCAAATTGGAACATGTGTATTCCGAGCAGCGGTTTCAATGATGGATAACCGATGACCTTCAAAACGCTGGTAAAGGTCATTCAAAATGACATTTTCGGATTCCTCACATGTGACTTCCTATTCAACTGTAAGGTAGTTTTTATTCTAATTGCCACCGTTTTATTTATATAAATTAAAGCCCAGACTTTTGGTTCACCCTGTTTATTATTTACAATATTATTTTAGAAATGAACATTGGATATAATTAAACCATGTATAAAAGGATATGAAAACAAACTGCGCTAGTTGTTTTTACGTAAGTCTGGGATTCCCGTGTTTCAATGCAGAATAACCCACTGCACATAAAGAAAAGTTTGTATTAACTGAACATTGTTCAAGATTGGATCTATCGATTGGTTACTTTTAATCACACGCTTGAACGTGCTTTGAACCGCCGTCGCGGAGAAAAAGCCGCAACCGCGTATCCGTATTCTCCGAAAACCAAAGCCGGCAATCTCTGTCCTGTCCTCATTCAGACCCATCCTCCACATCGATCGTTTTGCAATTACATTTGTAACCGATTTTATCCAAACCTCCCGATACGAGTATAAATTGTCGATTCGTACGTATAGATTCTGGACGATGGAGGGGACGCGACGCACTTGATGATGAAGAAATACCCCGCCATGTTCAAGATGATCAAGGGAATCGTCGAAGAGAGTGTGACCGGTGTCCACCGTCTCTACCAACTCTCGAAGGCCGGCAAGCTCGCGGTGCCCGCCATGAACGTCAACGACTCCGTCACGAAGGTTCGTTCCCGTTCCCCACGCGTCGCGCAACCTTATAAGTGTCCCGCTTACGTTCTCTCCTTCCGCAGACAAAGTTCGACAATCTCTACAGCTGCCGGGAATCCATCTTGGACAGGTGGGTTTGACATCATATGTTAGTTTCCACCGGTATATAATTAAATTTCTTGTGACACGATTGAACGCGCAGCCTCAAAAGGTCTACGGACGTGATGTTTGGTGGCAAACAGGTGGGAGTTTGCGGTTACGGGGAGGTGAGTTGGATTTGTTGGATGGAGAAGTAGAGGAAGAAAGAGAAAGAGGACTGATAAGTTTGCGTTAGGTTGGGAAAGGTTGCTGCCAGGCCCTCAAGGGACTCGGGTGTGTCGTTTACGTGACCGAGATCGATCCGATCTGTGCCTTACAAGCGTGGTGAGTAGGAGGAGGAGGAGTTTACGGAAAAGTTGAAACAAACATGACGGTTAATTCCGGCTCACCGGTTTGGTCTCAGTATGGACGGCTTCCGCGTCGTCAAGCTGAACGAAGTGGTCCGCAACGTGGACATCCTCATCACTGCCACAGGCAAGAAGTAACCGCCGTTTACGATTCGACGACTCGGTTCTCGTAAAACCGTTTTCACGTTTACCGCAGGGAACAAGAACGTTGTGACCAGAGAACACATGGACAAGATGAAGACCGGATGCGTCGTGTGCAACATGGGACATTCCAACACCGAAGTCGACGTGGTAAGATGCCGTCGAACCGCGAGCGGTGGTCTCGCGGATACTGAAGAAACGATATGTCTGCCGCGTTGCAGAACAGTCTGAGAACTCCGGATTTAACGTGGGAGAAAGTGAGATCGCAGGTTGACCACATCATATGGCCGGACGGCAAGAGGATAATTCTGTTGGCGGAGGTTGGGGAAAGCCGGTTGGAATGATGCGCGTGTATAAGTTAGTTAACCGGGTTTTTTTTGTTTTCAATCAGGGACGACTCGTGAACCTCAGCTGCTCCAGCATTCCTTCGTTCGTGGTTTCGATCACCGCGGCGACTCAAGTGCGTACGGATCGCGGTTACGGTTCTTGTGTTTGTTATACAAAGGTTGTACGTGAATTATATTGCAGGCTCTGGCCGTCATCGAGCTGTTCAACGCGCCGCAAGGACGCTACAAGGCAGACGTGTATCTCCTTCCTAAGAAAATGGGTGGGTATGAAATAAGTAACGCAGGGCTCAAAGTGGGGGGAAAAAAATAATAAATTCAGGACAGTGATTTTAACCATATATATTAGCCTCAGACATAAAATAGCTTTGCCTGAAGGCATATTCAAATGAGCTATTGTTTGCTAAGTGAGGTAAATGAGATAATTACAGTAATTAACTGTAATTGATCTTGGGGTGACCGGTTGAATGCTCACAGCCAGAAGGGATTACTGTAATTGCTGCAAGTATCACAATTAGCAAACAATAGCTCATTTGAATATGCCTTGCCGCGAAAGCTCATTCCTTCTGACCCCAGTAGAAAACGTTCCTGCATAATTCTGCACATTGTGCAGAAAATTTTGTGCATGCTCCTGGAGGATTTTGCTGCAGTTTCCTGCAAGACTTTATCAATATGGCAAATTGCCTTCAAATTATATGAGAAATTTATTTTTTACATTAAGCATAATATTGAAGCACAGTTTGATTTCACACAAAAGACGAATATTCTGCAATATGAAGATTGCAATTGTAAATTTTAATGTCTGCACAAACTTTTCTGCAGGGTAGTTATGGATTTCCTGCACAATTTATTTGGGGTACGAAAATTTTGCTGAATCCTGTATGGATTTTTGTCATGGGTCTGAAGCTAATATAAATCCTGTAGCAGAAGCACCACAGCGAAATTAAATATTAAAAGAAAATTAAATAATAACATGTAATATTCAGACAGGATTTCAGGACAACTTCGATCCCGCTAACGGTCGGATACATTTGTTTATATATCCCCTTTTCATCTAACCCTACAGACGAATACGTTGCCAGTCTGCATCTTCCAACGTTTGACGCGCACCTCACCGAATTGTCGGACGAGCAAGCAAAGTATCTGGGGCTCAACAAAGCGGGTCCTTTCAAGCCCAACTATTACAGGTAATAGTCGTCCCACAATGGACCTTAATAAAAACCGAAATACAAATTTTGCTAAACCCGGTGTACGACTTTTTCCATTTTTAGGTATTAGGGTGCAGGCACCATGGCTCAACGGTGTACTCGATACTCTTCAGGTCAAATCTATCCTCCCCTGTGCCCTTTTCCCTCGTACGAAATTGAGAGACACCGATGGACGCGTCGACCACTAGAGAGGAAGTAGCGGTTCTCGACGCGAGTAAAACACGGTAATGCGGTGTTAAGATCGCGGTGAACCCAGAAGCCTTACGGAGTTGCGTTCAAGCTAGGATCGATACGTTTTACCCTTTGTGTTGATTTGCAAGCGGTGTAGTTGGAAACAAAAAAGCGTAGTTTTTAGTAGCTGCTATTAGGCTATTTTCTAAGTTTTGTTTATCAAAAAAATACAAAGAATGTCAAATTTTCTTCTCCCTGTACTCCTGGTTACATAGTTATTTTTAATAAAAAGTTCGGGGAATTGGATTTGACACGGACTATTAACGGGCTTTTCGTTTCTTTTTGCTTTTCCGGATCGTTACGTCGGACTCCTGCGCCGTCGTGTCGTCGGTGGATTGAGTTTCCCTTTCAGATTTCCCAGATTTCTTCTTCCTCCGCTTTGATTGGTGGTGTCCTTCTTCCTCGTCTTCATCATTCTTACGTTTCTTCTTTTTCAGCTTCTTGCGTTCCTCGCGGCGCTCTTCGTTTATTTCCGACGCGTCCCCCGATGGCGCATCGATGTCCGAGACTTGGAGGTCAGGATCCTCGTCGTGGCGGAAGTGGAGCGAGGAGGAGAAATGTTGGCCGTTGTCCAATGGCAATCTCGGCGTCGAAGAGCCAAACTTGCCTTCTTTCCACTTCTCCTCTAAATTTAAGCGCGTGGTTTATTTGAGCACAACGACTCCCTTCTTAAAAATCCTTCTTAAAACCGACGCGGACCTGATTTTGTCTTCTTCGATACTCTCTTCCTTTTCCGCCTTGGACTTGTTGGCATCGGTTCTGGAAATTAGATGGGGGGAAAGAAGAAAAAGAGTTTTATTTAAAAGTGTTTGCGAGCACTTACTACAAGGTCCTAAAAGGAAAACTTTTATTTCGGTTGTTACGCCGCATTGTGAATAACTACCTTGTGCTCCGAAAGGAATGTATCTCTGCCTGAGACCTGTTGGGAAAGGGACCTTTGCTTTACCGGTGGGGGATTGTTGGTAAAATGTCCCCGAAACTTTATTGTTTTTAGTACTTTCCGGGACCTTGATGGCGGTCAGTTGTCCGCTGAAACCGTGCATCCCTGTAAAGTAAATTCAGGGTGTCTACTGTCATGAAATTCCTGAATATCCTGAAAAGTCATGAAATTTTTGTGATATTTACATGTTTTAGAACAGCAAAAATGTATTTATACTGTTACATAAACCTGTTGATGACAGGAATATTGCTGAAAATTTTAGGCAGTTAGAAAAATTTACAAATTCACGTTGACAGAATAGCAAAAAAATTGATTTTAATACTAATTTTGTGTGAAATACACAATGTTTTAAATAATAAATATTAACAACAGTTTTTAAAATGATTTTAAAATTTGTTTGGTGAATTGTTGTACCTTTTAAATACGAATCGGTCGGTTAAAAGGTCATGATTTTTTGTATTTAAATGACCATGAAAATCCTGGAAAAGTCATTAAAATTTGTCAGACGTTTTCAGTAGACACCCTGTAGTACAGTGAAACCTGTCTATGGTGGAAACTTTGACCAGTCCCATGGGATTCCACCTTAGACAACTTTTACTGCATATCACTTTCGACATGTTATCACTTTAGACATGTTCTACTGTAAATGTCTTATGGTGGGGAGGGTTTGTCCATCCCCTTGAGATTCCACCATTATCAGGTTTCATTGTCCGTATATTTTATCGATAAGTAACCTACAGTCAACTCCGCTTGTAACGAAGTCGAAAACGCAAGCAGAATCGGTTCGATATAAGCGGAGTTCGTGAAAGCGGAGTTGACTGTAATTCTAATACAAACCTATGTTTTCTCATTTCTGTCGTTCATATATTTTGTTGCTGCTGTATTTTTAGACGGAGAGAGTGGAGTTGGTTTCTACGGAACCGTACAGAGATGCCGGTGTACCTTCAAGGGTCTCGTCGCCTCCGCAGCCCCAAGTGCAGGCCCTTCACCAACAACAGCAGCAGCAGCACCATTACCATCAGCAACAACAGCTGCACCATCAGCAATATCAACAGCAGAATAGACGGAGACCTTCGTTGCTTCAGGGACGAGAGTACCTGGGAGGTCCATTTGGCCGAGACCGGTAAATATCCTCTCTAAACTAATGCAAACTTTGGGTCCCAAGGCTTATTAGTTCGGAGAAGTTTTACTTCTACGGCAGCCATGCTCCAAAATGATTTCTTTTGGCCAAATATGAAGAAAGATATTTACGAATATGTATCAAGCTGCCTAAAAAACTTCCCTCTACACGATGGGAAACCTGCGTATAGTGGAAAATCTGTTTGGTCCCTTGAGATTCCAGTGTGGAACCGTACCTCAGGTCCTTGATGGTTGGGGCGTTAATGGTATACAATGGTCCTTTTAGGCACTTGGACCAGTATGCTGCGGCGGCTTACTTCGAGCAGCACCGCGATGTCGGCGCCATGGCCGTGCCGTCGTCGATGCTCGCTTCCGCTCCTCACGGGGCTTACCACGCCAGGTCCAACAATTCTGGGTCCTCGGGACAGAGCATCGAGGTTGACCACGCCCACAAGAGACCCAGGCTCTACACGTTGGTGGACCCGAACGAAATGGATGCCCATCATCATCTCGGCATCGACACCGAGTCCGTCAAAAGGGTAAAATTCACTGTATAATCTCATTCAAAATCGTACTACTGTGCTCAGTACAGTCTATAGACCCTTTTAGGGACAAACTTTATCAACAGAGGGCGCTGCAGCCAGTTGTGGCCCATTGACCGTCCGCCATTGCATTCGGGCAGCCTCGCAAACGATCTTGGCCGAATGTAATGGTGGCGCCCATGAAACCGAAACTAGAAGGGTCTATAACCCTTATAAGGGTATTCTCTTACAGGGGAATCGACCCTTTTCGGTAAGCTCCTCCCATTGCCAATATGGACGCCGTAATGTGGATAATCGCGCAACCCTGTTGCCTAGATATCGATAGGGTCGCCATTTTTCTTTTGTATTTCAGCCAATGGTAGAACTCTGGAAAGGCTCAATTCCCCGTCTTTGTAACAGCACTCTGCCCTTATAAGAAAACGTCATATTAAATGAAATATTAGTGAACAAATTAGCTACTACCGGAACGCAATTGGCTAACGATCGATCGTGACGTCATAAAAGGGTGCCGTTCGCATTGGGCGACCCTCGATCGTGACGACAGTTTAAAGCTGATGCACGTTCCAAAACTATGATTCTCCAAAAAATTTACAACTTTAAGGGGATGTTTTAGGGCAATGTTTCATGTCGTATTTTCACTTTTAATATGTTTTGAGATTTGAGTATTGGAAAATAAGAAATACACCTTTAAAATGTTTAAAAAAAATAAGCTGGCTGTATTTACTACAGCAATGGTTGATTTGAAACTGGAGAACAAATTGAAAAAGTAACAGCAATAATGCGTACATTCAACAAACGAATAGCGTATTAAAGCTGAGTGTTTTAATTTGAAGTTTGAGCAAAGTAATGGAATTCTTTTATACAATAAAAGTAACATGGTCTCGTGACTCGGTTGCCAAGAAATGGTGAACTGAAAACACAAACCTGTCCTGCTGCTTATTTAATTGTTATTTTTTTTTCCTCGAATGTAGTGTTAATTTCTTTTAAAGTTGTATTTCCTTTCTGGAGAATCCTGTTGGAATTCTACCAACTTACTACCTGGTTTCTTTGAAATTTTTCTATCATCACCATCATCTTCTTCTTCTTCTTCCCGAAATGTATTCGTTGCTCAGCATGGTACATTAAAATAGGACAGAAAAAGAAGGTTTGAAAAAAGTTTCCAGAGTTGATTCGATAAAAAGTTAAAGTTGGCACGAGGAACAGGTAAGTTGTGAGGATAATGACCCGAAATCGGCTCTTTCAAGGGCATTTCAAGTTCAAACCACAAACCAAACTCCACCTTAACTTGTCCCCTGCCATGAATTGCGTATTTTTACTCACTCAGTTGTTTAAAAAAATAAAATAAAATCTATTATGTACGATCTGGAAGGCTTGTATAGCGAGGGAAAAAAGAAAACGTCAATTTACAAAGTACAAACTATTTATTACATTGATTATTTCCGTCTGCGTTCAATGAGTTGTGAATGACTTGAACTATATGGGATCGCAGTACAGTCAACCCTCGATATAACAGCCTTCAATATATATGAGAACATGATCTATGCAAGATTATGCAAGAGACAGATTTTTCACCCTTCACACTGTAATTTTCCTTCCTCTAAAGTTTAAACAGTTTAAACTTTTTCATTTTTACACCACCAACCATTGTCTCTCTGTAACAGCCACCAAGTTATTAGAAATTGTGAATAATGTAGTACTTAGTTGGAAAGTTGGGTTACTTGAAAGTCAAAACAAACAACCTTTGATAGATGTGTACTTGTATGACAGTGAAGGAAAGGGACGAAGTTATTTTATTGTATTGTTTCTATCATTAATTTTCACTATAACAGCCTTTTAAAGGTGAAGTGAGATGGTTCTTAAAGTACACTGAAATTTAGTCCACATGAAGAAAAACGATGATGCAGAAAGTAAGTGTTGAAACACACTCTGTATGGAAAGTAGTAAAAAAGTTATCGGAACTTAAAGTTCGATGGGGTAATTAAGTTAGCAGGTTCGTCTATTTAAACCGATCATATAATCGACCTATGCAGATGAGGAAATATGATACTGTATTTGCATTTAAGTTCAATAGGGTAATTAATGTAGGAGGTTTTTATGGTAGTAGACATGTGGTAATTAGTAATAAAATGTTACTTGTATTTAAGTTTCGTGGGGTGATTAAGTTAGGAGGTTCTCTTTTATTACCCGACCTGTGGAAAGTAGTAAAACAATTAATTGGAACTTGAAGTTTGCAAGGATAATTAAATAAGGATGTTATTTTATTATTTTATGCTAGTCAAACTGTGGAAATAAGTTTAAAAGTAATGGTATTGGCACTTAAACTTTTAAAAGTTTGCCATATAGGAGGTCGAACCTCCAAATTTAATTATCCCGTCGAGCTTTAAGTGCCAATAACTTTTTTTTACTAATTCCCACAGGAATTTTGTTAAGCAACACTTGCTTTCTTAACGGTTTTTCTTCATGTAGGTTAAGTTTCAGGGTATGTTACGAGACAATGTCACTTCACCTTTAATGGACATTCTACATGGATATGTATGAAGGGTATGAAAGGGGAGATAAATAAATGAATGTGAATCGGTTGGTTTGCAGGAACCCGCGTACACTCCTCAAGTAGAAGCGATTTCTCCAACGTTACCTCCTGAGGACTACCATCAGGAATCTTCACCTTTAAGGACTTCCAGGGATGATCTTCTGCAACGGATAAGCAAGGTAGACAGGGAAATCGCCAAATCGGAAAACCAGATTTCCAAGTTAAAGAAGAAACAGGTAGGTTTATTTTTGCGGAGTCACGATTCGCTCTTTCTCGATTCTTGTCTCTCACCGGGTTCGTTTCTTATTTTGCAGCAAGAATTAGAAATTGCAGCCACTCATCCGGAAGATTCCAAAGATATAGTGGTTGATACGGTTTGCGTGGAGCCCAAACATCAAAGTATAGCGCAGATCATTTACGCGGATAATAGGGTAAAATTTCACTGCGCCGTGATGGTGGTGATGGTGCAAGTGCACTGTCTCGTATCTGCAAGTGGTTAAAAAGACGTATCAGCTGATCTAATTTCGAATACAGTCACGGTTTCTAATGACATTATATTCCTGATAATCATCCTGATAAAAGTTACAGTGAATTATTAGAATATGTAAAAAACGTAGTTCAGATTTTATGTGGCCCAATTACATGGGTGGACCAATTAGAGGAGTCCCAATTACAGAGGTTTTACTGTACCAAATAATTACACTGCCCAACAAAATTTAACATTTTTTTTGGTGCCTTCAGTTTTATAACTGTTTTAGGAGGTATTTGTGGTGCTGATTCCAAAAAACGAAACCGTTTTGCTGTATCGGGTACGGTTTTCTAGCTGTAGCTTTTCATTTTCTTCAAATATATGGAAAAGCTTGCTTTTTATACATGTCCTGTGTA
>JAQIWR010000806.1:0-17097 GCA_034695945.1 Glomeris hexasticha
TGTAAATTCAACTAATGCATTGTAAAGCGCATGTATGACTTCCTATATGTCCGTGAAAAGAGACATTCAATATTTTGATTAGAAAGAAAGTTATTCGATGCGGCAGTTATTTATCATCCACCCGGTATACTGCGTGAAGTGCGTCAACTGGGTTGGATTGAGGACCAGAGGATTTAGAAAAACCACGTGCACTACACCATTGTGATCGTAATTGACCATTTCAGCAGTGCTTATAAGGTATATAGCTGGTTAGGCCATACAATGGTGGGCTTTCACCGTTTTATGGCCCAAAATATCAGTTATTTTTGAAGTACTGAGGTATTTTTTAGGTTAGGGTTTGTGTGTAGTTGGCAAATTCCATCATCAATTCTTACCATAACTATCAATGCTGATACAGGCAATTAGCAACAATGTAAATGTTTCAATGATGTTCAGTTACTATATTATTTTTATGAGTTATAACAGTATGCACAGGGTACATTTCTAGCAACCGATTACTTTGAAAAATTTCCTATGAAAGAACAACAAGTGTTTGCACATGTCCAATTTGCTTCTGATTTTTCCAGCGATTAGTTTTTGTAATAAAAATTCGCAAAGCACCCTAAAATGGGTCCTCAAAAGTCCTCTCACTGAAAACTTTACATCCCGGACAGTATGTATGGCATGCCACTTGCACCAAAACATGCTGAATACCTACTGGCTGTATACAGTGTTAGAAGTGTTTTTGGATACTTTTACTTTCAGACTGTTTTTCTTATATTTGTAATCTCAATGTGATGGGTTTTGTACTATTCGGTTTAAAAGGACGTCAGTAGCGCCATCTGTTGTTCGTTTTATGGAACTAATGTGTTGCACCGTTTGCTCACTACGTGGTACTGTAATACTTTCTTTAATAAAAGGAAGCGTGAGCTGTGCTCTGTAAGGTCCTCATTATTGTATCGTTCCGCATGCCATATTGTCATTTATTCCGTGATTGGCTATCTCAGCGTAGCCACGCCTTCTTGTATATTATATAAATACTGCTGCTATATAGTAAATTAAAAGTTCTTTTGCAATGTCACGTGAAGTGTCCGCATCGTTTATTCCGTCCCCGTGGGTTTCCCGCCTTAACCTACAGTTACAGCTTGCGCGCTGTCTCTCTCTCTGTCCTACATTCTGTGTGGTGTGGTTTTGCTCTGCCCGTCGATGAAATAACAACAGGTTATGGGGCCCAGGCAACGTCCAGCCTGCGGAGAAAAGCAGCAGGAGAGTTATTCCCCCAAATTAAATCGAGGAAAGAGAGAAAAGAAAATTGGTATCAACAAGAGTAAGAGTTACCAAGGAGTTACCAACTCGAAATCGCTACCTGTCCAAAGAAAAGAAGGAACCAGCGAAAATCCGAACGCCGAGCAGCACTAAATAGAGGAAAAAAGTCAAAGGTTAGAGCCGTGCGAAAAACGGATTGTTTTGTGTGATAATTACCGAAGAAAGCGCTGGAAATGTGGTACCAAGCGCTAGCTGCAGTCAAAAAGGAGATTACCCATAGTGTTCAGTGAGTGGGAATGCAGTAACGGCGAAAAGTGCGGAAAAATCGGCGAAAACGAGTGGAAAAGCTTCTGAATAGATAACAAATCAACAAAATAAGTAAGAGAGAACGTTCGTCATACTTTATACGGTTAAAAAGCGTCGAAAAACTACGAAGAAAAGCGCGAAAGATCGACGAGGCGACGGGAACAAAGCGACGCCATTTTTGATGCCAGAAGCAAGGCGTGGTCGATGCTAGGCAAGCAGATCGTAACCCGCGAACATCGGGCCGACAACAAGCCATCCACAGTTGGAAAAGTGCCCTTCTGACTGTATTCAACACGAGGAAGACGAATCCGGGGTTATTTTCAAGATCCGTGCAACAAGTCCGCCTTATTTTTGCTGTTTTCGACAAGAAGTGAGAGAGAAGCAGACGCCATCTTGTTTCCGGCCGAGGTCAACGACCGTCCAGTGTGCAGCGCCCCCTGGTGAAGAGCAAGCAAAAGAGAGATTTGTGGATCAGTGCATTGTGTTATTAGTATTAAGTCGAATTAATTTTTGCTAGATTAATATTTTTTGCGTAAAGAAATTAATTGAATTAAGTTGAGATCGAGAGTGAATTAAGTTTAGATTAAGAGTCTCTAGTTGAGCTCATATTGTGATTGTTTTTCCTTGGGAAATGGTGACCTAATTCTTCAGTTGTGCTTTCTCCTTGAGTAGGAAATCAATTTTTGGTGTGTGGAGTGCTAAGATTTTGGAGTCCTTGTGAGTTTAGTTTAGTTTCCGCTAGACCAGCACACCTAACGGTCCAGCGGTGGATCTTGGGCAGCCTTTGTCTACGGTAGAAGCGTTGGAGGCCTCCATCCCATTCTATGCGTCACAGCGATTTCGGGATTTTGCTAGACGGTATGCTAGACTGGTATGCCCATCCCCCATCTTTTCCGCATCGAAGGTGAGCTCGGGTTCCACTTCGGCAACCGCAGGACCCGGGTCGCCAACAGGGATGGCCTCGGTATCTTCGATGAAGAAAGTGGCGTCACGTGTAGTGGAGGCCGGACCCGTAGTGATGGCCGTTTGTTTTGCCGGGAACTCAGTTTCCCGGAACACCACGTCGCGTACGACCAGGATTTTGTCTGTTTTCTGGTCCCAAACCCTGTACCCTGTACCCTGGTCCCAAACCCTGTACCCTTTAGAAGCAGAAGGATAGCCAATGAAGATACCTGCTACCCCTCAAGGATCGAATTTCTCCCTGGCTTCACGCGTCCTGTACCAAACCCGACAGCCAAAAACTCGAAGATGGTCTATCGGTGGAGGGTGTGATGTCCAATATTCGTACGGTGATTTTCCTCCATTTGCAGTTGTTCCACTGCGATTTACCAAATACGTTGCACACAGAATGGCTTCATCCCACATCGTAGTAGGCAACCCGCTGTGTATGAGGAGGCACCTGGCCATCTCAGAAATTGTCCTGTATCGCCT
Organism: Glomeris hexasticha; assembly: GCA_034695945.1. NCBI lineage: Eukaryota > Metazoa > Arthropoda > Diplopoda > Glomerida > Glomeridae > Glomeris > Glomeris hexasticha. Next base: position 2,983 of record JAQIWR010000806.1, read on the forward strand.
TTCGACCACCCCACTAAATGCTGGATTACGTGCCAACAGCAAACACAGTAGACACTGGGAAACCAAGAGAGCCTATAAACCCAACTGAGGCTCTGGCATCGTCTGAAGGAAGAGAATGGAAAGAAGCTATGTTAGAGGAATTCAACAACATCCTACGTAACGAGGTCTGGATCTTCACTGCACGTCAACGAGGTATGAAAATTTTAAGAACCAAGTGGGCACTGAAACGGAAACATGATGAACATGGGAAATTGGCCCGCTACCGTGCATGGCTGGTCGCACTTGGAAACCAACAGCGCCCAGGCGTGGACTATGACCGTACCTACAGCCCGGTGGTTCGCATGAAGACAACAAGAATGCTGATGGCTTTGGCCACAGAGATTGGCTGGGAAGTAGACCACCTCAATGTAGTAGCGGCATACTTAACCGCTCCCCTGAAAGAAGAAGCATACATTGAGATACCCGAAGGATTGCTTGAAATGTTACCAGACTTGCACAAGAAGTACAAAAACCTACCCACAGAACAGAAACTGAAAGGAGGGAGATACGTGATCAGACTAGCCAAGTGTATGTACGGACTACACCAGTCTGATAGGGGATGGAACGAAAGACTCGATGCATTCTTAAAAGAAATTGGATTGACAAGGAGCATATCAGACCCATGCCTATATTACGACCCAAAGAACCCTCTTATTATAACTGTCTATGTGGATGACCTATTAGTGTACGGGAAAAGAAACAAGATCAACAAACTGAAAGCGAAAATAGCAAAAGAATTTGAAATCAGAGACCTCGGAAAAGCGACTCACGTACAGTCCATCAGAATACATCAAGAACCTGGAAAGATCACGTTGGATCAAAAGATATATGCCGAAGAAATCTTAAGAGAGTTTGGGATGAGCGACAGTCGACCTGTCAAAACTCCCATGACGCTTGCACTACATCTCGATAAGACCAAGGATGATGAAGCACAAGACGACCGAAGCGGATCACGATACCGCACCTTAGTAGGAAGTCTGTTGTACTTGTCAACCGGAACCAGACCGGATTTGGCACATGCTATCACTTGCCTAAGCCAATTTAACTGAAATCCTTCAGAAGAACACTGGCAAGCAGCCAAACACGCACTGCGATACCCGACTCTGACTGGGGTTTAAAACTTAGATAACCGTAAATCCTTTAGCGGATATGTCACCATCCTAGCAGGTGGGGCTATATCCTGGTGTTGCAGAAAACAGACCGTCACAGCTCTCAGCACTGTATAAGCTGAGTTCGTTGCGCTGGGGGAAGCAGTGCGCGAGGCGCTGTGGGCAAGAAACGTACTGAGCGAAATAAATCTAAATGCTTCTTGCGAACGCGCATTAGAGATATTAATGGACAACCAAGGCGCGAAAACTTTGGCTGAGAACCACGCAGAGTCTGAACGAACCAAACACTTAGACCTGAAATTGTTCTCTGTGCAAGACGTTGTGGAGGCTCGAAAAGTGCAGCTGAGGTATGTTTTCACTGAGCATAATGCGGCTGATGGCTTCACTAAGGCCATCAACTGTACGAGATTGGCCGCTCACCGTGAGGTGCACGGGTTGAGCGACCTGGGGGGGGGGGTGTTAGAAGCGTTTTTGATACTTATTGCTTTACGATCGTATTCTTATCTAGGTAATCTTGAGGTGAAGGGTTTTTACTATTTCGATTTTGGGAACGACGTTCATAGCGCCATCTATCATTCGTTTATGGAATCTTTGTAATACTCCTTTTGCTCACTACGAGGCGCTGTAATAGTTTCGTTAATAAAAGGAAGTGCAAGCTGAGCTCTCACTCTTTCTCTGTCCAACCTTCATGCTGTGTTGTGTAATTTTGCTCTGCCCGTCGATGAATTAACAACAAACTGTCGGATAACATCTTCCACAATCTGATTAATTGTGGGACTTGATTGTCCGATGAATTGCAACTTGTCCAAAACCATAGAAAATGTGATGACTGTCTCACATTCTGCGGGGAATGCAACATAAATTAGGTAAGGCCTGTCAGACAGGAACTTTGCAACTGGTGTATACCTAAACCCCGCTTTCAGTGAACCTAACTGCGGCATCCGTTTTTCAATAGCATAGTGATAGAGCAGGTGGCCCTGAATAAAATATTTGCTGGGTCATTCCATGCCAAGTGGGCTAATGGCTCCTGCTCGACCATCTCCAATTTTGTTCATATTTTTATGGGGTGTACCTGCATATGTGGTATGAACTTTTGGAAAATATGAAAAGGCTATGTATTACGGTTTGGCTGCTAGAGTGATTTCCGTAAAGGCAACCCTTTATGTGAAAAATTCATCAAGAACTTTTTCACAAGTTCAACATTTTTCTATTTCTCAACCACAGTAATTATGGTTATGACTTTAAGTACACTAACTAACATTTGCATGCTAAAAACGATTATGATATTATCGGAACTGAAAAGTCTATACTTTGTTTAAAAGTTTACCTGAAATTGGTTAATAAATCTCAACGTCAAAACTTTTGTGCATGATTAACCAGTCTGTAACTTTAAAACGGAGATAGTTAGAAACCTACCATTTGGCAAGTTCATTACCTGCCTTTGTGTGATGATGTTGTGCAAGTATGAGCACATGGGCTTTTTTACATTTTTTTATATACGGTTGTAAATATGGGACCAAAACTAAAAGGGCCAAAATCGGCCTATGTTCGGAGCCATTTATCTCAAATGACGTCACTTCCGATTTTATTTTCCTTAGCACCATTGGAAAGAGCATATCTTGTTCTATTAGACTTACTTATTTTCGGATTGGAGTCTTTCCTTATAAGGTTTAAAAAAATTGCAGTCTAGCAGGAAAGTTGTTGCAAAGAACACATTTTATAACATGCATATAACAACTATGGTAAACACAAAATTACACTTGTCAGTTCTCAATACTAAAAGAATCTTAACTTGCACTTTAAACATAACAGAGAATCACCTCAAAATGCAACTAGAATGACATGTACACAATGACATGGATACAGTAAATAATTTGGTCTTAAGCATTAATGATTCCAAATACAGATTTTTTATCGATTTACCATCATAAGGAATTTTTTGTTTCAGTTCAACATGACATCAGGAGATAAAGTGTACTGTCGGCCTGATGATGTTGCTGCTGGAGCAGGAAGAATGTCTATTACGTTCTGCTCAGAAATCCAGCAGGTGTCATTTGTTGATGGCCAATAGAATGAACGTGTACTTCCATGCGGATGCATGAAATTTATTAAAGCATCATGATCCTCATGAGAAGTTTCGCAAACATTACCAATCCACCATTTGCCATCATAAATGCAAGCCACATACTGTCCTGGCTGGAGATTTGCAACCTGTATACCAGCGATGTCTGCAGATCGGTCAATGCATGTCAAGAATGATGTTGTATCATTGGACACTCGGCTCACACTGATTCTTTTTTCATCAACTGGCACAAAGTGGTGATGATCTCTTGTTCCAGCAACAGTACGGCCACCTTTAAATCTGTTTTCTTGGAATAGTCTTGCCTTGTCTATTTCTTCTGCAGTGATGAAGAAAAATTTAATTCCACCCAAGTGGCTGTCGCAAAATGCAAACAAATCGTTTGGTGTTAGGATCTGTTCTTCAACAGGGCGCTGAAGGCTTGCTCGTGCAGCCATTCGTTTTGCCGTTCCACCAATTCCATCACATGCAGATTTTCCATGGCTTGTTGCAAAGAAATTCCATTCTGCGGTAATACTGAAATCGTTGTAATGGTGGCAGAGATTTATGAAGTTCTTAAAGTTTTTATATTGGGCCGCAGCACCATCACTGAAGTAATGAATGTTATTAATGTTCTCAATTGTAGTCTTCAAATAAGTGATTAGTTTTTCCAGACATATCCCTCGCATTTGATACGTTTGTTCCCTTTGCGTAATTTCATATACGGCAGCACGTCTTCAACAAATGAATCGGTTTTTTTCAAATAGAATTCGGTGTGTATTCACTATTGCCAGCAAATCTACCTTCCTTCCCGCAATTTTTCAAGTCTTCCTTGCACCACGCAGTTCAAATACCAACTGTTGCATTAGTTATCATTTGTGTCATCAGATGGCGCCTCTATCCCGCAATTCCATTGGCAGCGCTCCAATAACCCCGCCCTGCTTTCAGCGAGCTCCACGACACGCCCTCCAGGCTCCAAGAGCTCTCTCAGGCTCCAGAGCGCGATCTTGGGGCAATTTTTGAACGCAGCCCATATGAGGCTTTCAACGAGGGCAGATTTCAGGAGTTACTATTAGCCAATCTCCTCAGAATAAATTTTGCCAGGATCAGTGGACAGGGTCGCTGCTATCGGTGCTGAAACCGATCTCCGTTGCACATTCTATTATTTTCAAACGGTGTCGTGAATATCTGCTGTTATCCAGTTATATTATTAACAATTGTTGTATCTGTATGATATTGCACGCGATAGCTGTACTTATTACAAGGAAAATTATGGTGTAATTGTTTTCTACATATTCTGTTTAATTCCCAAGCGGTTATCGGAAATCTGCTTTGTTGTGTGCATTCTTTCAAAATTATTAGCAACACCTTATTTTCATTATTTGACACACTAAATACGATATTTTATTTGTACAAGCATTAAAAGCTTCGACAACAGAAACAAGATCTGTGTTAAGCGCAGATATTAGTACCGATACCGGCGACATCGCCGATCCGCAGATCCGATCCGCAAATAACGGTTCCGTGTCCCTTAAATACAAAATCATAAATGTAAATAACAGGTTACAACCAAACTATATATACTATGATGATCGTAGTCCTCTTGCTGATCCATCCACTTGATTCAAAATTTGTGTTGTAACAAATACAGAAAATTAAGATGTTGCCACTCTAGTTTAATTACCTTACAATTACGCATGTTTATAAGGATATAACTTTGATAATTAATGTTACTAATTCTTACCAATTTATTTTCATTTCAATTTCATACATTTCCTGCCCACAGTGGTTTACTTTAGATGACTATGGTATCAATGAGCTATATACCAGGAGTCGTAACCGCGCGAGCGACATTACATGCATCCTCGTTGCGGGTCACGTGACCGGAGCGTCATAGCTTTCGAACGATGGCCCGGCCCGCCCCATCCGCCATTTTCCGGCGAAGCTGCCGATTTTCGAGCACGTTTTTAGGCGAATTAAGAATGTGTTCTATGAGCATCAATCCAATGATCAATCCATCAACACCAGCAAAGAGAAAACCAACGGTTAGTATTGATTTAATAAATATCGTTTAATGCACTCAATAATTATATTGTATTTTTATAGCCGGAAAATCGTCTTAAGAAGCTGGCTTTAGGAAAAATTCAAGTAAGCCTAATGTTTACATGTGGTGCAACGCTGGAAGCTCGTTTCAGGGGTCGCTCGTACATTAAGAAATTTGTTTTATCGTTCTGTTTGAATATTTTTGTCCAAAAATGAATTTTCACTTGGTAATTATTAATTTTTGGACTGAACATCGTATTTTGAGAACGACTTTAACTTCCAAAATACAGTTGACTGCCTCATAACGCAATCCGTTTATTACCAACAGTTTTGTCTGACACATTATTTATTAGATTTTCACCAACATGTTTCATATTACTAAACAAATTTATCACACATTTGGGTATAGATTGCACAAATTAATTGTTATTAAAATTTAATTTATGAAACTTACTCAGCACTCTCTTTACCATATATAGTTCTTATAATTTGATGCATATTTGTAAATAACTAAGAAAATTCTGGTTTTAATAATTATATTTTTGCACTAATATAAAAAACATATAAATATAAATAACATAGTAATATAAAAATAACTTGTATAATATTAATATAATAATAGCTTGATAATAGTTATATACAATTAGCATCTCCTTGAATTTGCTATCTTCTAGATTTTTGGTATAATAACCAAAATCTGTGCATAAAATCGTAATATATTATTTATCTGGGAAAGACAATTAAGTGATGTTTCAGAAAATGGAATTGTATAAGCAATGAGCAAATTAGGTTTATATTTCTAAACGGTCCAATGACCAAGAAAAGTAATTTTCCAGTCTTATGTGCTAATTAACATAATTTATTTTTGCCAGGAGATTGCCAGGAAGGCTGTTGTGACTGCCATTAATGACATTGGCGGAATGAACTACCGACTTCATCCTCACATCCGAATAGCAGCATTGGAAATTGGCACTTGTGTAAAAATAGAACGATTAAATTTGCAACCTCTGCTAACAAATTTACAAACTGCCATTCATCGTGGCTTTAACTACATCGAGGGTCAGAAAACAATACGCACCTCAGAGAAATTCAACAATATCTGTGATACAACTTTCCAGAGTGTCGAGGTATGCAAATAGATTACGTTTATTGATCCATGATATAAAGAAATAACTTTTACAATTGTAACAATATATGTATAAATACAATTTTCAGCTATGCAAGACATTGATGGAAACGGAAAAGAGATGCATTCGGCAATATTTCTTGGAGAGGCTGATCCGTGCGATTGTAGCCGAAAACAGTACCACGACTGATGCAGGTCCTCCCATAACGCTGAAGGGCAACCAAGATGACGCCGGACTCCGCTATGTTGCTGGCTATGTACTGCGGAAATTACTCCTAAAAAGCAAAGAAAAAAGACAAGACACCTTATTGCAGATATTCATCAAACCAAATGGTGTAAAAAGTGACAAAAGCGAATGGTTTGTGGATGGTGTGAATAGAGGACGATTAATTCGAGTTACTGGCCTATTTTACGAATTCATAAAGTGTATAAGCATTGAGTTCCAGAAATTTCTTATGTCAAAAGCAGGAAAAGAAAACAAAGATGTATTTATGAAATTAGTAGACAACAGTTTGATGGAAAAATTGCTAAATTTAATTAGCAAACACCCGATTGAAAGTGATGCCGCGTTAAAACTTCTGCATGAAATAGTTACAGCCACCATAACAGTTGTAGGCAAGGCAACACAGCTTAATTTTATGCAGAAATATAGAATTAAAAATTTTAGAAGTAAAACAACAAAGCCGCTAAGAACTGTATTGAAAGAAATAAATGGATAATTACCACACTGATTTTCGAATTCACTCCTTTCCCGGTAATAGCTCGCTTGTTTAGGATTTGTAGCTTTTTATCGTTCTGGGAGTAGATGTTTAATGTTGGATTTCGGTTTTTCCCTGCAACACATCTATGCTTTGCAAAGCATTGTTCAATGAGGTCTTGATTAAATTTGTTCGTCAGAACAAATTTGGCACCCTTCTCCAGCAGGAACCTCACTGCAGCAGGAACAGATTTTGCTGAAAAAATTGTATTTTTTTTAGATATAATGAAATCAATAATTAAATTGTCACATTGTGACTTTAAACCAGTACGGATACTCACAATTAATTCTGAGTCCAATGCGAGTGGGTTCAGCCAGCAACATCTTCTCCCGATCCGCAGTGCTATAGTTGCCAGGTCGGTTGTTGACTTCGTATTCCCAATTGTCCAAGTACTTAATGAAATCATCTTCTAACCACTATAAAGGTAATTTGGACATTAGTACTGCATTCAAGAGGAACAATTTAGTAATTTGACATCTTACTTTCAGCCTGGAATCACTTGCTGAGAAGTAAGCATCGAGATTAGAATTACGCTTTCGCTTGCCTTCTTTGAGGTTTCGGGTGTTATTTATATCAAACCACTTGTTGAATATTTCAATGAACAAAGCGGTTTCTGATGCATCTTCTCCACATATTTCATTTACTGCAACAGCCATTGACTTGCTGAGAACTTGAACAGCATAGGAAACTTTCATTTGGCTGTATGCAGTTAAATAAATATGACCGTCCGTGATTTTCGGTAAGATCCGTGGGTTGTTTTGTATGTCATATTCGTATACATCTTTTATAGTTTTCCATTGTATGAACTGGCTATTTTTCCACAGTAAGCGTCGCACTTTCTTTCCTGGCTTTGGGAACCGACTATTTGAAAAACTGTTCCGAACTGTTTTAATAAGATGACATGGGTCACACACAAAAAATAGTGGCCTTTCTTCACTTGCAGGGTATGGGTTCTTCATATAATAATCAGAACCATTGTTTCCTGATAGCGCAGTAAACAAGGATCGGTTCACGTTTGCTCCATCACAAACAAGCATCAACACTTTAACATTTTCCTCTTCTAAACGGTATATCGCCTCGTTCATTATACTGCACAACTGGCTGCTTGTTAGACAATTGGTTGCAAAATAGGCATAATTAAAGGAGCAATTGGTTGTCAACCCACGAACAGTCAGCTGGAGTACATGACTTGCCACAGCCTTCGGTTTCGGACAGTTATCAGTGTCAATTAGCTGGATCAATTTGTTCTCGGAATCATTCAGGTTGACAAACCCAACAAGTTCACCGGTGTGCTTGTTGTATACTATATCTTCGGCAATTTTCATTTCGTCAATGATGAGCGAGAAGTACTGCTGGTCATTAACAAATGCATCAATTTCACTTCTTAGACTTTCTGATAATTGTTCTGGGAATCCCGATTTACTTTTATAGACAGTGCTGAGATCTTGCAACTTCCGCTGAGATGGCAAGATCATGTACCCACTGGATTGCAAAGCTGTATAGGTGCGTGGGGACATCTTATATATATACAAGCACCACTTCAGGATATCCGTACTCCACCGATACCCGTGCGTTGTCTTCCTGCTTGACGCTTTCAGCTGTTCTTTGATAAATACTCCTAAAGGGTTGTCACTTGTTATGGACGTATGTGCAGCAATCAATCGTTTTTTCATGTCTGCATTGTCTTCGTTTTTTAGATAAACTCCTGCAGCTAACAACTTTTTAAACTGGGCACGCAACCTTGCAAGTTTAGCATTTGCAGACTTGCTTCTCCGCTGATATATTTTCAGTTTTTCCAAAAGCAATCCATTCGTCATGAATCGATTATTGCACTTCAAGTGTAGTTTTGTAGGTGGCTTCAATCTCCGGGTTCTAAGAGTTCTCAAGCTATGTTCATACTGAAGACACTTGAAGCACTTGGATCCACTGCTAAACACCCCACACTTCTTCGAACGAACAGAGTTTGCTTTTTCGCAAAACCTTCCATTGACCGGGTTCTTTGTTTTTTTGAATGTCTCAATATAATTGGTGTTTGTTATGCCGTGACATATACGCAAGCTTCCTAGCAAACACATATAATCTTCGAAGCGCTGGTAATTATTGACATGTTCCTGCTCTGCATACAGGTCACTACTGGGTTCTATGCCTTGCCCAAGTATAAACGTCTTGCAATAAATTTCTGGTGATGAGTGAAATACCCGAACTTCTATTATGCTGAAGAATGTCGCTTCGTTGTACTTAATGAAATTGGAGTGGTCCTTCCCCACACCACAAACCCAACCCATTGTAATTTGTGGCGGTACAGTGGCACCATTCGCTCCATTTGGGCAGTGAGCTAAATACCCAGTGGAATTGTGGTCACCGTCCTTTTCACCAGCACTGGGCAAAACAGCCGTAGCATGGTTGACAATAATCTCGGCGCTTCCATTATTGACAACACATGTCTGCAAAAGGGAAATATAGTGAAATGTAATATACAAGCTTATTGGTGCAGGATAAAATATACATTCTACATGACATGCAATAGCTGTTTATAAATAGTAATGCTTGCAAAATGTTGTTGGTTACTTACCGAACTATTTCCATCACTTGGAGGAAATAGCTGGTCTGTGTCAGCACTAAGCGCGTTGTTGCCAACATTGTTGTCATTGTCAGTAACCACTGATCCATCGAAGGTTATTTCCGGGCAGACAGGAACATCAACAGCAGAACAAGTTTCCCTATTGTTTGGCAACGATATCACATTCTCGGTAACGGTTGTTTCACTGACCACATTGTCATAGGAATCAATATCCTGCAAAATGTGAAAAATTCACCAATTATATTGTGCACGTCTTTAAATAGTACAAATTGTAATTTATATGCATTATATATGCACAGGTTTTGAAGTGATAATATGAATGTTTACCGAGGTTTGTGATTGTTTCCCCCGCTTAGGCGCCAAGGTGGGTTCCGAATGGGGTTTTCGCTTTGTAGTAGTACTCCTCTTGTTTCGACGGCGTCTCATCTGTTATCAAAAGCATGGCAATATTATAGCAAGTGCAAACACTAATGAAATATATAAATCAAACTAACTCACATCTTCAAATTCAGAAATGTTTGCTGGCATTGGGTCAGGATTCAATGCTGTCGGCGCATGATCCAAAAAATGCTTTGAGCATACATATGAATGCTTAGTAATGTCGCACAACGTTTGCAGTCTTTTATCTTCTCTGTGGCTCAAGTGTATCCAATGTAATGCTCGTGTACATTGAGCACAGTTGTTGATGATATGATCACGTTTCCCAGAATTTCTATTTAACAAAAACTCTATTTCTTCATCCTTGTACTTGGTGCAAGGCTTTGCAAATGGGATGAAAGTAATCTCTGTGTCCTGAAATCAATTCATCATTATTACAGGACTTATTATTACACAGTTCACTCAATTGAAAACTTGTCGATATCACATAATAATTGTACATGTTGTGGTTACCTTTGGTAGAGTTCTGCCATCACTTTTACATTTGGCAAATGAGCACACCTTCGAATTATTATTGGATTTCCGAGCCGATGAATTCATGATCATGAACAAGCAGGCTCAGGAACTGTAAAACATAAGCTTTTGAAATCATTCCACAATTTAGACACATGTATATTTCTCAACATTTTTGCAAATGGCAATTTTCTTAAACACCAATTATATATTTATTTATGTATTGTTAAAAATACATTTACTGTTGGGTTGGTGTTTAAATAAAGTAGTATGTTTATGTTTTGTTAAAATAGTATTTGTCATTAAAAGTAATATTGTTATTTATTGTTAATGTAAAAAAGTTATTAGAATAATATATAAATTTGCAATTTATGTAATATATTTATTTCTTGTTTAAACATTACTTTAAAAAATTTCTGATACTTCAGACAAATAATTCAGTGCAAATACAAACATGCGTAGGTAAAATAATATTAAGGACATTTTAAAGCAATTTTATGTGCAGTGTTGATTTTTATTAAGAACATGTTTGTTTAATTTGTATAAATTATGTTTTTACTTAAACATACGACATGAATTGTCGATGTAAATACAATGCATTAATACATAAATTTATTACATTAATTAATAAATATATTACATCACCAACAAATAAATGCATTATTTTAATAAAACATTAATATCTACACTAGCAATAAATAAATCTACTACTTTAATAAATAAACAAAAAAGCGAAAAGAGGTACTCACCACAAGTGGGTAAACTGGTAAAACGGCTCCAATATCGCTACCTGCAGTGTACATTTTCAGCAATGAGCTATATATACGTGTATTGATAGATATGTTGGTAATTATGATTAAAGTCCTTTCAAAATACTCACCTAGCTTTCGTCCCAGCGAAAATGCAGATGAAAAACGACGAAAACGAAGTATATAACCCGAAAAATACGTTTTTTGGATGGCTCAAATCACTTTCGGTCGTAATTTGTGTCCAAAACGCGCCAGAACGCCGGAAAATGGCGGATACCAATCCCACAAAGCACTTTCACCAAAGGCGCTTTTGCTTATGGAATACATAAGCATCAACTCAACTGAACAACACAGGATAGCGACTCCTGGTCCCACGTATATAGCTCATTGATGGTATCCAACCAATCTGTTTTAGAAATTACTAGCCGAAATACCTGGCTTTGCCTGATATGGGTATTTAATTATGTATATCAATAAAAGCAAGTGTCTGTCCATCTGTCTGTGTGTGTGCCACGACGCATTCCCACAATGTTCATGTTACCCCACCCACCTGGCACCACCTGTGTGCCAGGGGTGAGTGATGGCTGCTTGGCTAGGTATCTCCTCAGTTGATGGTACACGCCTGCTGTCATGCTGCATACCGTTGATGGAGGGGCAGCAGGCTCGGGTATGCCCATCTTTTCCACAAGCCCAGCAGTCCGTTAACAAGGGTCGTGGGGAACGTGGGGTTGTTCACCCTCTGGCATCTCTCCAGTGCCTCCAAAATGTTGCAAGGATTCTTGCAGTTTATTACTCGGGACCACGTAAAACGCCCCAACAACACAATAATAGGCAAAAACCCTACTGATACAGGTCGGAAAGCACAAACCCAGATAATACTGATCGAAACAAGTAAAAACCCCCCTAACATGGGCTTGCACGAGCAAAAACCCCGCAAACGCAGGTTAAAGTGCAGAAACCCCGATAATACAGATCGAAACGAGCAAAAACCCCGCTAACATGGGCTAGAACGAGCAAAAACCCCGCAAACACAGGTTGGAATGCAGAATCCCCGATAATACAGATCGGAACGAGCAAAAACCCCGCTAACATGGACTAGAACGAGCAAAAACCCCGCAAACACAGGTTGGAATGCAGAAACCCCGATAATACAGATCGGAACGAGCAAAAACCCCGCTAACAAGTAGAAACAATCAAAAACCCCGCTTGGCACAAGAGAAAAACCCCACAGACACGTGTCCAGTAATGCGCTAACACCAAACGAAATAGCGCACTCAACAATACGGCCAAACCGAAACATACACAGCAAAAGCCCTCGAGACACAATACCGACGAAGTACAAGCGGTCCAGAACACCTTCCCGACGCTAAACAATCCCCAACGTCGAGTCTACCCTGACCAGCGAGGGAGCGTCCTATCTCAGCCCTACCCAGATCCAGAAGGCCGTTTCCCGCCGTTCGGCCCTGCCTATATGTCCCCAACCATGCCTGCGCCACTTCGCGGCTGTTCCTGACATGCGGCCATAGCGACACCCGCTATTGCAGCGACATTCCCACTGACCAGTAAATCTTAAAAAACCACCGAAACAGACAAATCAGAAACGTTAGTACAAAAAGAAGTTTTAAAGGTGGATTTTCCACATATAAAACATAAATGTATATCTAGTACTGTAAAACTACTTTTTTTTCGTACCTACTAAATTTCGTACTTTCTTTAATTGGGCAGGGTGTCTACTAACCTGATATTCCTAATAATCCTGATAAAGTCATGATAATTTGAAATGGTCATGACATTCCTGATATAGCCATGATTTTTTTGCATGGTCATGATATTTTTTAAGCAAGTGAAATGAATTTTGTAGAAAAATGAAGTATTTTAGTCCATTTGTATAATATGGTTCGGATTAAAGAGGTAGAAAGTGTTACTCTATTTTTCAGCTCGTACAAGCTTTCAACAATTTCTGGCGTAACCCTCTTCCCCTCTTTGTTCCCTTAAGAGGGGTGGTAACAGCTTTGGTCATAATAAATATATATGTATGCAGGGTGATTCAGAATAACTGAATAATGGTTATCAATGTGTTCTGAAGTTAGAAATGTGATTACTCTGTGATGGATCTTATGTAACATGTAGGAGGCCATCCAGAATTGGCGTGGATAAATTGGAACACTGATTTGAAAAACGCAACTTTTGGATGGCTCACATTACAGGGGTAGTTACAATTGAGAAAGTGTTTATGGGATGAAACTGGTCAGAACAAAACAAGACTATCATATCTTAAATTGGTTAGAAAGCAACGGAGAAATAAGCAAAATTTGATGTGTAATTGGATATGATGCGGAGGATGTGGCTGCAACAAGATGGTGTACCACCACATTTTGTAATTCATGTACGCACATTCCTGGACAATTGTTACTCACACAGATAGATTGGACTTGGTGGGCCAAGTGGATTTCTTTCTGTGGAGTACATGAAAGGCAAAAGTGTATGTAATAGAGCCACGTGATGTGTGGGACCTACAACAGAGCATACAGGATGCATGCCAGTCTTGATGTTCAAATATTAAACAATGTATACAGGCTAATATCATTAGTAGGCCACTGTATTTTGTATGAACTCGTCAACATCGGATTTCACTTATTTCTCCGTTGCTTTCTATCTGATTTCAGAAAATCTTGTTTTGTTCTGAACAGTTTTATCCCACAAACACTTTCTCAATTGTAACTACCCCTCTAATGTGATAAATTCAAAAGTTGTGTTCCA
>JAQIWR010000807.1:0-17092 GCA_034695945.1 Glomeris hexasticha
TGTATACATATGTACCATGCAATAATGGGACAATTTAAGGTGAGCACCGGGGCCCAAAGTGGCTCTCAGCGGCCCTGCCTGGCAAAGATTAATGGAAATCATTGTGGTGCACCCATTGGCCGTGTCGTGGGTGGACGTTACACACGTTAAATCACACAATCGAGGTCGCATACGATTTTACTACACGTCGTTTCCATTCTTATTATATATTCTGCTTATAAGCCTTGTTTGGCCATAATGGCGGCCATTGCAGCGCCCCCTTTTTCTCCTTTTCTTTTGCTTTGTTGGGTGTGGACAAAGTGGGCTCGTATTAAAAACGTCACAAACAATCGACAATTTAATTCGCATTCAAAAATAATCCTCCCTTTCTCTTTGAATTCGAGGTCTCTTTTTTTCCTCCATGTTTATATATAATCGGATGCATTGAGTTGGACGTCACTCGCCATGACCTTTTGTTTTTAGGGTTAACTTTTATATACTGCATTGAGGGGCAAACTCCAAATGCAGGTCGAGCATACCTACCACATTTTTACTGCACTATACCGGGCTATAAATAAATTATACAACTCCTTCTTCAGTGTCTCGGTAGCTACTTCCTCAACTGCTTAATTATATTAGGCCTACTTTTTCATTAAAGCTCACCTAGCTGCCAGATCGATGACCTGCAAATACTAATCAACAAACGATTTAGTGAAATAAAAGACGTCTTTTGTTTGAAAAGCAGTTCAACATATGAAATAACCTGGGTAACAAAATATTCACAATTATTGTACACACGGAAAACGATTAAAGGCGGATTTACGATTGGGAAAAGCAAGGAAAAGCCATAAAACGTGACCCCGTGGGAGAGGCTAGGATACAAGATGGCGGCTCTGGTGGATCTTCTAATGTTCGAAAATAACCAAATAACTTATAAAAGATGTCAATTTAACGGTTTTGTGCTACTATAAATATCAATTTATAAAGAATAATCGTATTTACGCTTTGTATTTTCACTAAATGTCTGCCCAGAGCTAATTTTATAGTGTCATGGCGGCGTTCCATTTTCAATCGACGGCGTACGGACAGCTTTATCATTTCTCAAACAATATTTTCCAGTTTCCAGGTTATTTAATTCATAAACATTTCAGATAATGAAGCTATAAAAAATGAAATTCCTTTACTTTACAATAAAATATTAATCCATACACCCATGTAGCAATCATACTTCATTAAACAGATTCTACTACTTATACAGAGACATAAATACTGCTCGTCCCCTAATTACGCGAGCGCCACCTACGCGGAGAAAACAAACGCAACAGGTACGCGCTGCGTGTGACGAACACCACTGCGGGAAATTTGCGTGTCTCTACTTACCGATGTTGACGAGTTTGACTCCATCAGCGGCGATCGCACCCAAAGCCGTTTGCACATTCTCCAAGAACTGATGCTGATTGATGGGTTTGGCAATCTTGCGTCCAACCTTTCTTTTCTGGAGCACTTCTACAAGAGCGATGAG
Organism: Glomeris hexasticha; assembly: GCA_034695945.1. NCBI lineage: Eukaryota > Metazoa > Arthropoda > Diplopoda > Glomerida > Glomeridae > Glomeris > Glomeris hexasticha. The sequence goes on from JAQIWR010000807.1 coordinate 1,502, forward strand.
CCGGACACCATCGCACAGGTCTTCTTGAAGGTCATGCACAGAGAGGCCAACATGCCGCAACTGTTCGTTCACCCAATTTGTGAACGTATTCTGTTGAATTTCGATCCAAGCGTTCTCGTCACCCTTAATATGCATTCCTTTAGCCGCATGTCCCTCGGGTGAACGGGCCACTAGGCCACTGTGCGAAAACTGCAGTTCCTCTTCGGCCATCACCCAAGCCAACCTCTCGATGAAATGTTCCAAAACTACAAGTGTCTTCTCTTCCGGCGCGATTCTTCAAATCTCACCCCGCGCTGAGGCTAGCGCCGCGCTTGGCCAACCCATGGACGAGTTCATTTTTCCACCTGCGGGGTTGGTTTCGCAATGTGCCCCCGCCCGCATTGCATCTCTCCGTAACCCGTTTCTCCACTTTTTCCGTAGCTGGACGTGGGCGGGTCAACGTCTTTCTATAAAACCATGCCTAAAAATCTCCAAATAAAACTAGCAACGACTTTCTTCAACATTCGAGCGTCGCAAATTCCGCACAAACCGGTGTCCGCACAGTGAAAGACCCACCATAAACAAGCTTTCAATTGGCCTCTTTATATACAAATTAATAAATAAATCAATAAATCAGTGGAAATTTATACATTCATCTTCAATAATCATTTAAATCCATCAAGCAAATATAAACCTAATACAATATACATGTACATGCAAATATCTTACTTATAACGAACCATAGTTTCATATTGATTCATATTATTCTGGGATAAATTATTCCAGTTCTCTGCAACATTGTCATATTTAATGCCACAAAACCTCCTTGCAATTAACATCACTGCAACAATGAGTCATAACAATGGCTGTAAAACTATATATCATTTTATTGATGTCTTGCAATTAATTCAGAACTTAATTACATATTATATTTGAGAATATGTCTGAGGCAATACAGTAACATGAATATAGAAAACCAATGAAATGTTAACATGGGTCTAAATGTGACCAACAAATTTTTGGAAAATAGCTTAAATCTGTGTTCAAAGAACCACAATACACAGTTACCTAACTATGCATGTATAATTTCAACTAAATTGAAATTTCAAAAGCAAGTTAGCATATTTTCTGCATTGTTACTGGGTTGTTCCTTTAGTAATCTTCCCAAAAAAGGTGGTCCGGATTAACAGATCTTGATCTTACTCTATATCTACGTGTTTCTTGTTTTTCGGACCAACATGAGGACGTCACAGTCTACTTTTTACTGTCAAATACCAAAACATTGTTCAATCTGGCAACGCCCATTTTTCTATCACACCAAATATGGTCACAAACTCCGCCCTTGTTCACTTTCTCCCACACATTAAAAAATCCCCTACTCAGAAATAAACAAACAAAAAAACACACTAAACTACGTAATAACTGTGAAGTCCTGTGTAAGAATTACTCAACAAACTACCGTTTATACCATATATAAGTGTCACATGGCTTCTTCTTTTAATGTTGCAATGGACCCTTCAGTTCCAGATATTCAAGCATGCTACCACTGTAAATTTTGGGGCTGAATAATAAAAAAGGAAAATAGAAATTAATATCTACAACACTGACATATGTAGGAAGAACGTATATTTGATTGGCAAATATCCGTGTTGCTAGTTTCAAGGCACGATAAGCCTCGTTGAACTACGGTGTCAACCTCTTGTAATGTGCAGCAGGATATACACAAGGACTGCAAGGATGTATAGTGTCCTTGATGCAACAGTGGATGTTTACCTTAATTGGTGTTAAATAAAGTGTACAATGTATTATAATATACCTGGTGTAACCAAGTTGCGATGCAATCGTTTGGGCAGTAATGACCCTTCTGCCACTTCTGCACGAGAATACCATGCTCTGGTCATCAAGGGCAGGCTTTGTAATTTTGTAACGTTCCAGGAACTTTTCTGGTGTCAACTGAAGAGCTGCTTTCAATTCTGCAACTGTGATATAACACAATATGATGATTATCATATCATATAGGGCAAAAACACAGGGTGTCTACCATGATTACCAGGATTATCAGGAGAATTAATAGATTTAACGAAATCTTTATCAATTCTATACTTCACTGTAAAGAAAACAGAAAATTAACTGGCTCCAAAAAATAGTTGACTCTACTAATAGGGGAAAAACACTAATTATGTGTATGTACAGTCGAACCTCGATAACAGAAACTTCCATAACTGAAATATTCTATAAATGAAAACTTTACTTTGTTTCCATCCATCCCAAATTCCTATTCTTCCCATGTTAAAATTGTTCTGTATAATGTGTCTCAACTCAAGGTTGCAGCGATTCACTATGGATTTCTTGCTTTGTTGTGTAAACATTTAAACCAAAAAAACTTTTCATGATACAAAATTGATGTAACTTACTTAATAAAGTTAATTGATGTGTATTTTCCCATATTTTTACTTAGGGATTATGTGCTATTATTTTTTAATGGTCGTTGAAATGTGCAATCTTGAGTTCAGACTCACTATATAACTGAAATTTTCGATATCTGAAACATACTTTATTCTTCTGTTCCTGTAGAGAAAAACTTCTATAAGAGAAACTTTGTTATATACGTACATAAAACTATTTTTGCAGCAAGAAAATTGTTGAAAAGTTTGAAAATAACTCGAGAAATTCGATGAAATTGAAGAATATTTTGATTTGAACAACAAATTTGTACTATTAATGAAGCAAGTTTAGAGGATATAAATTGAGTTACGAACCATTCATGATTTATATTGCAGACATTTAACCGATTTCTAAGTAAAACTTAATTTCATTTAAGGATTTCCTTAAATGACATTTTAGATATTTTCCCTTGGACTTTCAGTTAACGAGGTTCGACTGACTATATATGGATTACAAAAAGTACTGAAATGACAATTAATTTAAACTGGGTATTTATTTAATTTACCATTTTCCAACAGTTACTTCACGGGAAAAATTTATTATCAAACATGCACTAGATATTAATTGAAAATTATTGTTGGTTTATAATGAACATTTCCATTACATTCCTAGAAAATCCACGAATTCAATAACAGTAGACATCCTGTAGAGAAAAATATCCCATAATGTTTATGCAAAAGGTGACTTCCAGCATGCATTGTTTCCAGCTATAGCTATAACTGTGTACTATATACCAAGAAAAATAAGCTTTGTCACATTACATTTGGGATCAATGTTGATCCATTGTTGCCGGATTTTATACTTATTTTTGCACAGTCATTTCACTTGTTTCTAGAACTGCATGAAAACATGTATGAATCATGTGCATAACGTAGTCTTGAATGACATCGAGTTAAAGGAAAGAAATGCAGATAAAATATGAATCCGGTACACATTTCACTTTATAAGAGAATCCATCTCTGTAACTTGTTCCATTTTATTCTAGGTGTTTTATGCATTTCAATTCACCTTAAACTTTAATATTTGCGCACTAAGCATTGTTATAAATATTTTAAAGTATTACAGGTTTGTAGGTTTCAAGTGACAAAAGATTTTAAATGTTCCACAATACTGCAGTTTGTTTGCTTTTCTCAAAAAAATGTAGGTCACAACTGGACAAACTGAACTTTCTGAACTTATCCAACACACACCTTAAAGTATTCAATGTAGAAAAACTTATTTGTTGACTTGTTCACAACTTAGATAACCTCACACAAAAGATACACACATTTTCGCCATGAATCAGCAATTTGTTCCATATATGTACTGTATTTTCATTCATAAAATTCACCAAACTACCATTTTTATTCTATATATTTTCTAGTAAAAGTGCTATATTACGTACTAGAATAATTGCATGTGGAAGCTTTCCTTTGAATATTCAAAACCCCTATTTATTACGTGGTATGTTGATTGAATTTGGGATCCATCCAGTTTCTTGCAGTTCATGTGGTTCTCTCACATCTATTATGGTGCCATTTTGGTTCTGCACCATGGACATGATGGTGGCAAAAGAAACGACCAACTCTACAGGTGGTACATTCAGTTCACTGTTGGCACTGTGAGTACTGCACCGAGGACTTGACCGAAAGCTTATTAGGAAGAGGCGACTACATTTAACCCAGCAGCCTATTAAGCTGCGGCCTGCAAAAGCCCAATCTAGTCAAGAAGGTTAGTTCACCATTGCAACCAGTCAATATTCTAGACTCAAGATTGGTTATACAGTAGGCCCCTATATATGTATTGTTAGTTGTCAGTATAATTAACTACAAAATGGCATATATACCAAAAGTCACTCAATAGCTGATCAGCTGATCGACCATTAAAGAGACATGCAATTTTATAAAAGACCATCACCGATATTGGAAAAACTCCTAAAAGCCACTTACCACATTTCATGAAATTGCAAAGGTACATTCATTTTCAGAATTTATTTAGTATATGTCATCAAGGTTCATACCAATCTATTATTATTTCAGAGTGTTTAGGTAAAATTTTCAGAAAATAATCTATGCAATTTACACTAATTTTATTGTGCAGCTTTTTTCCAAATACTGTAATATAATTTAAAAAACATATTCTAATAGCATATTATATATAAGCAACGTGAAACCTGTCTATATGGTGGAAACTGTCTGCGATTCACACCTGTCTATTGTGGATTTGTTTTGAATTTTTTGTGACCATATAGACTGCATGATAAATGTTTCATAAAAACTCTCTATGCTGGAAAATCTGTCTATGGTGGAAAGTTTTGCGGCCCCTTGAGAGTCCACCATAGACAGGTTTTACTGTATATTTATGCCAATTTCCCTAAGTTAACCAGGTTTTTTTGATCACAAATTTAGAAAATTCACAGAGTTTTCCTTGAATTTTTATCTAAATTTATAATCGAAATTCCCTGAATTTTCCAGATTTTCCAGGTTTGCCTGATTGGTATGAACCCTGTATGAGAACTATTTCAGTAATCTTATCATAGAAAGTATTACGTATAGTAGTAGTACGTAACTTTTACAAAATTTGTGTACAAAATAATACATGTACTACTTGCAGTATAGCCATATTATTATAAGTTTATGATTCATTATATAATTCTAAGTACCTACAACTGTATTAATACATTGCTGAAATGGAAATATACATAATTTCTGTTTCAGTAGATCACCTTTTTTAATGTTCTTGTAACATCTAGAAAACTATACAATTGGTCTCATTTTGTTCACGTACTGTTTCAAACTAAGAATTGGAGTCTTAAATCCAATTCATTTCGTAATAGGTCCATTGTTGGCCAACCAGTCGGAGAAACTGCCCTTGTAAACTCGGGACCTGCACATATACATATGGTGGGGTCTATACAGGGTGTTTTACTATTCATTTTACAGACTTCCATATGGTTACTATATATAGATAATGTATGGAAGTTTATAAAAGGAATAGTATATAAGGACTTATTGGAATTTGTTCTTACTTATCGTAGCCAAGCTTGTTTGCTATTTCCCATGAATCTTGGGCCCTTTTGCCCAAATGGCAGTGAAACACCACATTCTCATCTTGTGGCGAAGGTTTTGGAGCCCCATACTTGGTTAAAAAGTCCTCAAAAGACATTTCAAGGGCCTTTTCCACTTCTCCCTCTGCAAAATTGACCTAACTCTCAAACAACTTTTTTCGTCAAATTTGTTTTTCTTTAGACATTTAAATGTTTACTTGGAATATTAAGAGAATTGGGGATTTTGCCATCCTTCTCGATCTCATTTGGCTCCCTGACATCAATAACTTTCGCCTGGTTCTTTTCCACCAATGGAAGTAATTCACTGAAGGAGATCTGATTTTCTATATGCACAATCACATGACAATCAACACATGTGCACAAAGCAGTGCACAAGGTCACAATAAAAAAGTAGATGGCACCACCATTGAAATGTTTCGGTTACCTTGAAATCCAATGATGCAACAAAAAACTACACATTATAACAACGTCACGTTATGACTATTATGTTTTTGACCACCAAATCCTTGTTGTCGCATTTTGTAATTACATAAGTTTGAATTTCCCTTTAAAATACACAACGTCAATTCATGTTGAATTTACGTTAAAAATGAACGTCCCCTCGCCGATCGAACTTCATTTCTCCGTTTCTCAAAATTGGAATTTTGCCAGCTGATTAGCGATGTTAATTCATTGTTATATCATTGGTTATATCTTGGACTAATATATATACAGAGTCAACTTCGCTGTTATATTATGCACTGCTTAGGGACTCGAATAATGTTTATATAGTAGTTTTCGCAATTTGGCGAGGCGAAAAATTCGATTTGCACAAGCATAAAAAGCGCGCCGTTTGCGGTTATTTAGGCTTATAAAACGATTAATTCATTACGTTCACATCCGAGTTCGCAGTCATGCAAATGCGTGTCAAATAGCAATAATAAAATAAATTCATCGCCTACCGGCCATATTCCAAGTTCGACGCAATAAATCTTGTCACAGAATTAAAACCTACTGACGTTCAGCAGACAACACGCTGGCTCTACAAATAACGACGGGCACGTGTCGGCTTTGCCGCAAGAGGGCGCCACCGCGTGGCAACGCTCTTTGCATCTCCTTGCTACTCAGCATCCCACTGATCCCACTTGCCACGCTGAACGGCGCATGCGCAGCAAAGGATGCAAGCTTGCAAGAACATATTACTATTACCAAAAAAAATGTCCTATACAAATAAATAAATAAATAACAAGTGTATGAAAACAAGCTTATACCAAGCCCATGCAAACAGTCATATATTCTTATTAAGAATGAAAATCAATTTAATAGTTTGGAAAATATTAATTATTTAAAGTTTTTATGAAAGCCATGCAGCTATATTATGAAATTAGTAACGTCATACCGAGATACGTAATTTCACGTAACATTATTTTCCTCATAAAAATTATATTGTTAATGACTTGCCCAGTTTGATGTCACATTTGCTTCATTTTCACACTTTTATGTGTCATAATGCAAGTGTAATATAATAAAAAAATACTACCTATAGTAGCAATTAATTGTCCACGTACTGTATCGAACTCATTATAATTTCGCAAATAAATTTTAAATGCTAACAACATTTTAAAAAGGTGAGCTAATTTATTGTTTCACGAATACTTGGTCATGCAACCCATATGGAAAATGAACATTTTGACATTTTTAAACATATATATCAACCGTTATACAGGGTAGTTTACTACAGCGCAGAAAGAGAGCAAAGAAATAAAATGGCAAATAGTTGCATTTTGCTCACATATCAAACGCATTCAGTACAACAGTAATAACATAAATGTATCGTACGTCCAACATGCACAAATACAGTATTCCAATATAAATACACGCGTACATTTAGCCACGTACCGACTAGTAGAATGCGGGCAAAACAATACACTTCCATCTCTTATCAAACCTGGTATAGCAATAATACAGCAGTGAGTACAAATCCAACAATGCATTTCCCTCCATATGATTATAATTAACAAACAAAATATCCAAACCACCAGTACTCAAAACATCATCACACTGTGTTTGCACCATATTTTTCTCACAAATTCGCATTCTTTCATATATTGTACAAGCAATATAACTTGTTTCAAGACAAGCTTTATACAATATAAACTGCCAATTAAAAATGGTGGGTCCGTTTAATCAATGGTTTAATTAAACCTTCTTTCAATATTCAGATTTTAAGCCACGTGTGTAAATAAAATAACGTATGCCGTATCAAGAAATGAAGAGCTACCAAATAAAAGGGTACCCGGTTTTATAAAGTTTAACCTAAAACTGACCAACAATCAATAAATACAGCGAACAAGCTTGAAATTTATTTTGCACGATACAAACATTTTTTAGTTGAATCGTTAATTTCAATTAAATTGGTAAAAACGCCGATAATAAATTTTAGTTAATTCGATTATAATTAATGGGTACCCTGAAGAATGTAGTACATATCGACAAGTAATAAAGGTAACATCATCCACTATTGGTGGTAATAAACCTTAGGTAATACGTAACATATAATATAATAATTCGCAGGTTTGAGTTGCTGTCGCGCAAACACGCTGTACACATCACTTTGGCATCAAAAAAACGAACTCCATTCACGCAATTAACAACTAAACAAAACAACAAAACGCAAATAAACCGGGACCAATCACAAGTAAATGAAAGAACACAATGGCTGTATTAGGGTGCGTAGACCCTAATAGGCACGCAGCGTCGTATCGCGCTTCGCAAAATTAAGCCGAATATTGCCCGATAAAAATTTGGCACTACTCCATCTACACGATCAACGTTACTACAGCTATACATAACATCGGTGTCACACATTCACACTAATAAATGCTCGTTGTAATCTTCCAAATTAAAATATTAACAAAAAAGCAAACAAAAAGGAAAAACAGAACAATGCGCACAAAACACAACAACTACACCAAAAAGGTTAAAACGAACAATTACAAGTGTGAACCGAATGGAATCAGGTAAACAGCAGCTACGGTTCCAATAAATGAGTATCGTTAAGTACTAATAATCGTGGTCCTCTTTGTGTTACGAGGTATATAATTAATGTACATGTACATGGTGGTTCTATCGGTGTGCGAAGCCACGGTTTAAGTTAGATGAATCCAATAACTTCCACAACTTTACACTCGAAGTCTTGGCTTAAACACAGAGGTGCGTTGTTGAAAGTCTGACAGCAACCTGTGCCACCAAAACGGATATTTTCATCGAGCCAAATAGCTTGCCCATCACTAAAAATGCACACAAATTCAACATTAATATCATAGAATAACCACAACTTTACGAAATAGTGAACAGTTTCATTTATAACATCAACCTACCCTCCCCCAATGGTCAGCATTTTATGATCTCCAGCCATGAAAAGTTCCGAAGAATGACCCGCGTTGATCTGTCCGGGTTCTCGAGTAATTCCAACCCACGGATACTTAACAATTTCAGGGAAAATGGTAAATATAAACGTTTCTCCTGTTCCGAAGTACGTCCGTTTCTGGCCAGACTCGTTCTGATTGTTCCTTTCTGACCACTTTGCAGAACAGTACGCACCGAAGACCTTAACGGCGAAAAGTAGGGTTAGAATATAGACGCAGTTACAATTAAAAAACGTGAAAATTAATATCAAACAAGACTACTTACTTCATTATTGGTAGTTTTTATTATTAGTAATGTTGGTTCATAGTTTTGAACTCTGGAATAGAATGTCATCAAGCTGCATCCATGCTCCTCAGTTGTGTAAAGTAGTTCCGGTTGGTACATAGTGATCCTCGCCGGAAGCCATGACCATAAAGTCAACAGCTGGAAATAATTAATAATTGCATCCATTAGTTAAAATACAGACTTACAAATTTCGCACAGATTCACTGAAATCACAATCTGAATCAAAAGAGCAAAATAAATCTAAGCTGGGAGGAAAAATGTTGAATCCAAAAATAACAGCGGCCATGCGAAAGAAAGAAACAAAAAAAAACAGTAAATAATTGAAAATGTATAACGTGGAGCATGCTATTACACTTGTCCACTCACTTGGTTCGAGTCTAAAGAACATTTGAAGTTATTAAATGGGCAAATGCCCATAGACCACGCGCGGACCCCGTGAGAAAGTTGCCGCTACCGAGATATAGAGACAGAGACACATTCCCAATAATGGACACAAAGTTAGTAAGGAGATAATGGTTAATATACATCCACAGACAAGGATGTTGAAACCGCATTGAATGATGTTTGCGTACAATATTTCTTCATACCTCTTTGACAGTTAACGTGTGCGACATATTGTGGATGTTGATCTGAGACTGGGATGTTGGGAATCCTTCGGATGAGAAGGACCTCGGCAACAGTGAAGGTGCAACCGACACCAGATGCCTGCTCTTCAGTTCCATCTCAACTCGCATGAAGATCCTGTTGATGTCGTTGCGACTCAGAGCCCGAATGCCGAAAGCAATCTACGTGAAAATTTTCCCCAACGTTAGAACATATTCCATGACGTCACAACTGACTCATTCAAGTTCAGTCATCGTAATTATATACTTTGAGCAACTTGTCCGGCTGAACAGGGATATCTGCGCAGAATTTCTTTAAAGCATACGAGAGGCCGTACTGATATGCTTCCTTCGACAGCGGAGATTCAGCTTTGGCTATTATAGGAAAACACAAAATTATCATTGAACACAATTCACATAATTGGATAGATTTAAATTAAAAAGAGATCCACGTAAACGTACCAGAGTATTTGTAAAAGAGTAAAATGAGAGATATGGCGACTCGATACAACACTTTTTTCCCTTCGAACAAGTAACAATCCATCACTCGAACCTAAACGAATCGACAAAATAAAGATCCAGTCAGTTACATAAATTAATAAGTTCAATTAAAGAATACATGACAACAGTCTGGCAATAAAGTTTCAGGTATGCATTTCACAATTGATGTTACAAATAATGGTTTCATTCAATCCTCAGTCAAAATCATGAGTATAAAAAATAGAATAGTATTATAATTATTAAAATATTATTATAAGGGCTGAATGGACCTAAACTGAATAAAGCTTCTTTACAGTAGTCATTTATGCCAAAATCTAACACATGTATAACAATATTATAATGGTTTGTCAAGTCAGATTACGAGTCTCTTCGGTCACATGACTTTACCATACTACAAAAATTCATAAAAACATTATTTTAATTGAAGATTCAATGCAGCTAATATTTTTCCTGAAACTTTACTGCAAACCAGACCTTGTCCATTGTATTTTTCCACTTCACTTACAAGGTGTCCAAAGGGCAGATGTTTAAATATCCACCAAAACCAATAATCGAACAATCTCTCCACATCATTAGGTCCTTCTAAGAATTTGCCCAGATGCAAATACGCCGATTTCTGTTCCAATATAAAACACCAAATTATAATTACATGATATTGATAATATAATTAATTAATACTGTCCATTTCACCATGCACAAGTGCATTTACGTACAGCATGTTTTTTGGCCAACGCGTGAACCGTCCTCCAAGCCGTCTCGCAACCGAGTTTCGTCTGATGAAGGAACTTTCCTTGTCGACTTCGGATCATGATGCACAGTGCATTATAGACATCTTCCTCTTGCATGTAGTGAAGCATCATGCTGGCTATTCCAAACAGACCGGGGCAGTACGTGATGTCCGGGTGCGTGAAGCCGAGCACGCAAACCAATCTCTTGGTCGAAATGCGACCTTTCTCCGTCAGCAAATACGTCATCAGGTGGTTTTGATCCACGAAAGTTGGCAAGCTGGTTGAATCTTCCGGATGATCTATTTAAGAGAAGAATAAGAAAAGGGGCCAAAATGAAAACACGGCTGCATTTCACGCGCGGCGGTAATTTCACTTGAGGATTGTAGCATTCAAAATCTACAAAATCACACGTTATATAAGCACTACTACTGGCAGAAGACATCCACTCAGCTACTGTATAAAAATCAAGCAACAAAAGTAGCAACTACAGTATAACTGAACAAAAAACTTCACACGCGACGATAAATTTCAACAATAGCACGTGATAATATCAAGTCTAAAACATAATATAATCTATTGTGTGTTGTAATAAGGTGCATTTTGGTGTCAAGTGTTATCTGTATGTCAATTAACTTTGTTTACAACAATCTTCAGATTATGGGATATTGTATAGAACTTCATTATAACTGCGTTTCATATCGCGCAGTCAGGTTCCGATATGAATCTAACCATCAAAAAATTAATAAATATAATGAAAACTCAAGGAACAATGATAAAGACAACCAATCTCTGTTTGATAACTTGTATCTTCTCCACCACATCATCATAATGTCACGTAGTCAAGTTGGATTTCAACGCGCGGATTTCAACGCGCGCATCACTTTTTACTCAATTCAAACCTCTATGTGGAAAAGTACATAATGCAATCTTGGCATATAGTTGTTTGTCAGATATGAGCTTGCAAATTCTCGTTCATTCACTGGACAAATGCAAACCAAATTATATAAATGACACAATCCAGCAAACAATGAATGACACGACAAAGGTGCGCAATACAATCCCAAGTGACACAAAACAGATTGTTCCAGCATTGCAGCGTGAAATAGCGTCCAATATATTTAAGCTGCTAGCAAACACCATAACCAAGCTAAAATATATGTTAATCTAGAAGGGGGGGAAATAAAGGGACAACAAAATCGTGTTAGTTATGCCATCGACGCAATACCTAACCAAACCAAACAAGCCAAGCCATGCGAGCAAAAGCAAATAAAATTTGTTACCGCACATGCCTTCAAAATCTTGGATGCAGTTGCCAAGTGTCTTGCTTCTTAGTACACCGTGCCATAAATGATTCCTCCCTGACAACATAATGCAAGAATGAAAAGCACGTTGACACGCTACGCGCGTTTTCACAGGCCGCTGGAAAATGTAACCATGCCGTATTCTTGCCAACCACTTATCCCTTGCTGTCCATTTTTCAACTTAAAGCCAATAGAAATTAACTATACCTATCTACGCATCTACGTACATGTACAACTTCACGCGTAACTTCTGAAGTCGCGAGAAAGCATGTTACATGTTAGGTTGATTAAAAGATAATACGTTACTTATGTAATAGTTACTTAAACATTTCAAACAAATCACCATTACTATTTTCCTATGGTAAAAACTACCAATCAGCTGCCATATACATACATATGGCAGCGTACCAAATCACGCAGCGTAAAACAGCACAATTCAAAGTATTAGTAATGACAATGTACAAACTAGAAAAAGATCTATTAGGTGATAGTCACATGGCCACATGGCAGAATGAATATAAAATCAATGAATGTAAAGTAAAATCAACCTCTCAACAATACCAACTCACCGAAAACTTGATTAGCAGTTTCCCAGTAAAAGCCTTCAATGCTGGTTTTATCTGTACGGTGATGCCGACATAGTTCGGACCATAGTTCCTTCCTGATTGGATCGTTCACCGGCCATTCGTTTTCTCGGATGAAATTTTTCACCTGAAACAAATAAACAAACTTTTTTAAGAAATCATTCTCGTTTTGAACATACAATGCAAATTGTGTGTGCGTTTTGACCCTCTGTTATTGCAGAAATAACAACTTTGTGTTAATTATAATAATGAACTGATTTTTGTAATAAATTATAATAGTCAACTGATTTTGTAATAAATTATAATTTAGTAAACTGATTTTTGTAATAAATTATAATTTAGTAAACTGATTTTTGTATTACATTATAATAGTAAACTGATTTTTATAATTATACTAATAGTAAACTTAATTTTGTATTACATTACAATAGTAAACTGATTTTTATAATTATACTAATAGTAAACTTAATTTTGTATTAAATTACAATAGCAAACTGATTTTTCAAATATAATTTTGGCTGAAGATTGAATGCAGTCAGTCAAGTTGAACTCCTCCAACATGCATTTTATTATTGTACGATACCGAAGACTTTTTTCTGAAAATTAAAATAAGATATAAAAATTCGCAATTAAATATTTCTGCACAATGTATTAACACAGATTGATTTCATTCTAAAAATCACATCCTCAAAACTTCGAACAAATTCGTCAACGATAAACACGATTAATTATGACATTAATTAATATTTGAAACTCAAGTTGAATATTTGTTCAAACTTCTATAACACATCAAATCCGTATATAAACATATCATATTTTAAATTAACAGATTTCCAGGTCAAGTTTAAATCAGTACTATAAACCAATGACATCACTGGTATATAAAGTATATATAAACAACTTGTATAGGATTTTCAGGTCAAGTTTGAATTTAATGTCCTTTGCAATTAATCCAATTTTAATCCTTTTCATTTCTTTTTCTCATCCTTCTTGTTCATAACAATTTCCTTATCACTAAGTATCTTTTTATAAGAAATGCAAATTCCATTCATTCATCCTTATACGATTATTATTATGCACAATTAAGTGCAGATAAAATCTTATAAAATCTCAAAAACAGCTAATGAAAAGCCGTAAATGAGCTCGACCATGAACATCATTATTAAACGTGCAATAATTGGCAGGTGCAAGCTTTTCACCCATAGTTATTCCAAGGTTAGCAGGTCCCTTTTACCTTTTACAAATTCAAGGTACATAAATTCTCACTCAAGGTTGCATACCTACCTACCATACATAAGGGTGTGGTACTTATCTTGGCAAATGTCAAAAACAAAAATACAGTTGGTTTTTTTGCATTAACTCCAACACTACCAACATACAAATCAACAAAACAAAACTTTTTTATACAGTATACATGTTACAGTGTGTATGAGAAATCCAGTGTGTATGAAAACAAAAAAGAGCGAACACGAGACAAACGCGTTTTGTCCGTTAAATAGCAGTTATTTTCGAAAACATCCGTGAACCTAAAAGAACCGGAAGGTGTCAATACGTATTTCTAACTAGTTTTGGTTAGATTTGGTTAGATACTTTTCTCTCAGTAACTTGCGATGTCGTACGGAAGTGCCACGCCCAAAAGTTACGACATCGCAAGTTACAGAATGAAAAGTATCTAACCAAATCTAACCAAAATTAGTTAGAAATACGTATTGACACCTTCCGGTTCTTTTAGGTTCATGGATGTTTTCGAAAATAACTGCTATTTAACGGACAAAACGCCTTTGTCTCGTGTTCGCTCTTTTTTGTTTTCATACACACTGGATTTCTCATACACACTGTAACATATATATAATAACAGAGCACTTTCTTGCAGAAAACAGGAAAAACTTCATTTTTTCTTCTTATTTAAATTTCTCTACATCACTTTTAACTAAATTCTCACCGGAAAACTGTTACAAATATATACCTGTCAAGGACATATCCCAGAATGTTAATAGGACAGGTTAATTATTCAAATATAACGTTTAAAACCACCTATAAATTTTCCCACGAAAGCATATTCACTAGTTTCTAATAAATTAAGCAATTTAAATTCACCTGCACGTTTGCTATATATAATATAATACTATAAATTCGTAATTTATCTGTTGTGTTTTTCATAAATAATAATAAGTTGCATATGAAATTGACATGAAATGTATAAAATCAAGATAACGTAAATGTCAAGGAGGAATATGGCATTTCGCAGCAGCAGCAGCGCCACCTGATGGAATTGCTTCACGGTAACACATTTTAAAATATATTTCATTAATTATTCAGAGATAAATATCGTAAATTGTCACTAAAAGAAACAAATAGGGTTAGAAATATGGATAAATTAATTAATTTAAATAATAAAAAAACACACAAAAACCAGCAGCTAAAGATCTTCATTTGAGGTACATGAAGTAGCATGCGGTTGCCAGCAGGTGGCGCTCGCAATTGTTATATATATACCATCTTGCACACAACTCATTCCAAGCTTGCCACACCCTTTTTGCATTTCTAAATTCCAATTTTTTTTTTATGTTATTAAAACATACTATTCACTAAGACTATAGGGGGCGCTGCGAATACACAGGCTCTAGAGTCCCTATATACAGTTAAGAGTAGCGACAACTCAGGAACGTTTTGTGTCCGCCATTTTGTTCCCAAGATAAAATCGGAAATAAA
>JAQIWR010000808.1:0-17089 GCA_034695945.1 Glomeris hexasticha
CATAGACTTGCATGTTAAAAACTCCGTTTAAATCGTCACTCCGCCTAATTCGTCTTAAATTTTCAGTCCGGCCGGCGACGAATTAACGAGGTTTGACTGTATAATTATTGTACATCACTGAATTCTGTTTATAGCAATACTCCAATATTAATTTTCACTCCTTTACTACTGTAATACTAAAGTAAATAAGAAACAGGATATTGCTGGGCCCAGAAGCCTTGGACATAAAAAGTTTATATACCCCATTGTTTTCTAACTATATACCTCCTAGCTATTTTTGTGTTGAAAAATGTAGGCCTCATCCTTACAATTTCGCTCTCAATCTCTAATATGGAATTCATAATTATTTCTAAACGCACTTGTAGATAGTAAAAATAATTGTATAGGTAAAATGATGCAAGAATACAAAGATTTATGTCTTACAATATAAATTCTTTATTTTCATTAAATCATTCATAATATTGCAAATAGAAATTACTTTACTACTTTAATCTTTTATAATGAGCAAAAAATTAGAGGTTTTCCTTTCAATAATTTCTATAATACACTAGCTATTATATTTGTGCAAACCTGCAACTTGGTTACCCACAATGCAGATGTTGTGTGATGTGTACACAAAGTTAATGTAACTAAGGAAATTATTTATGCTAACATATGAATTCAAACTACATGCAGCTATACAGTATATGGAGGATGAAATAATTAGGAGTGCTCTATGAATATTGTGGCCCTTGTATTTATAACGTCATTTAGGAATTAAAGTAGGAATGTGGACCCAAAGTAGGTGAGATGGATCAGGAAGGACCAAAATATTTGCTGAAAGGTCATTCACCCAGAATGATAAACCAAGAGAACCAGCCAGGACCAAAAGGCAGCAATCAGTATACTGATTACTGTTTAATTTACTAATTAGAATCAACAGAAATTTAGTCAAAAGTGCTTGCAAAACCCTGAAAATTATTCGGTCGGTAAAGTTATAAAACCGATAATTGAAGGTCAGGTGTATGTATACCGATCCTTTTCCGTGGGCGTCCTCGTCGATGACGTATTTCTCGCCGCTTCGGATCAGCAACTTGGGGAAGGAGTCAACATCGGGCTTTTCATGAGGATAGTACGAGTATTTTTCTCGAACCTTGGGCTTGACAATGCCATCGGTGAGAATCCTGCATTGGTCCTCGTACGCCAGCTTGTCCCATGCTGTTCCCAACTGCTGCTTGATGGTCGTTGTATCCACCAACATCCTCCTGGCCATCGAGTTCAGAGAGGAGAAATAGTCTTCTACTCGATCCTCTAAATTCTGATCGCACATTTTGCATTCAGTCCCTTCGGCACACTCCACAAATTGTATTCGTTGCTCGACTCGATCTGATGACGGCTGTGATTCACATTCATCAGTTGGGGGTGAAACCGACCAGGGGTGAACGACTCACACCCCCATTGTTTGTTTTGGAGCCGGCCAATGGTGCCCAACTTGCTCCAATTTAAACGCCCAGCTAGAAGTTTGAACAGCATTTCATAAAATGTTACATTATTAACGTCATATTAATAGTTTATATTATGAAACCATTGATTGTCCTACTTGGTTATGAATGGACAGTGTTGTCGCTGTCTAGTCCATCAGATGGTGACGTCACAAAACCGGCGCCATTTTCAAATTGGGAAAGGAATTTTGTATATTTAGTCTAGCTAGTGTATACTTACCTAGTTTGGACTTATTATTGTCAAACTAATAATATCTTGCAATGTGATATTTATTAATAAAATCTGCTGCTTATAACACATAGATATACCAACTTTTCAACAATTCTGTAAAAATCCTTTTCAAAATAGTTTGCATAAACGTGTGATTCACCACGGATTAGAGTTAATTCACATTCATTTTACAGCTCATGGTGGATGTGCATGTTAACATCTTATTCAGTGTTAAAATGCCAGAGGTTTACTGTCACCCTAAGATTACTTTTCACCATGTGAAATTACATATTGCATGCGCGTATCACAGCCATTTTGAATTTAATATTGCTGAAGCTGCATGAAAACATTTGGAAATTATCGATATCTGCTTCATAATGTCATCTTTCTTTGCTGAAACTTTTGCTGATTCGTCGATAATGGCAGCAAAATTTGTAATTTGGTAATCTTGCGATGAGCTCGGAGCATGAAGTACGTTCCTTTTGTATCGGATAAATGTAAAGGAACATTTCATTTCAGAGCAAAGTTTTAAATGTATTTGAAATTAGTTACCTGAAAACTTTTGAGGCAACATTGGCAATTTCATTGCTCAAAAATGCTTTCTCTACACTCATAAGCTGATCATTCACCATTCTCACGGTAATAGGGCTAAATTAAAACAATTAATGAGTGATATTGTTTCTTGGATTCTGTGATGGGGAGATACGACTTACTTTTTCAGATTTAATTCTTTTAATCGATGTTGAAACTTGTGTGCTGCTTCGGTAAAATTTTCAACCGCGTAGGACATCGATTCTAAATATGGATGACCGAGAGAAAGAAAACAAAAATAGTTGTAAAGGCTACATATTATTGGATAGGTTAAAATAACTGTGCAACAAACCAATGGTAATCCCGTATTTGGAAAACACAGCCTTAGTTGTGTTTTGAAAATCCAGAAATGTCTTTTTTACTGACATAGCAAATTCATGCACATCAAGAGGCAAAATGGCGGACTCTGTCAATGACCGCAAAACTTCACACACCAATTGTACCATAGCAGTGTGATGCTGAAAACAAATGCATTTCAATCATTGTATTAATGTGTTTCATAATGGAGACAGTTACCTCAAAACCTGGGTCCAACATGTTGTTGAAGGCGTAAAAGGTATCGTAGAGCGAGGACCGTAGCGGATGCTTCAATGTTGGATTTGTAATCTATGGGAGATTTTGTTAAAAGTTGACAAACGAAACCTCATAAACATTTAGATATACAATACTATTGCACTTTACGTTGTCATCAGTGTAGTGAAATTCTAAAGATGGTACACCGAGGAAGTTTGCGAATACAACTGCATCGCTATCCAGTTCAGTCAGCTGAACTCTGTAAGAAAAGAATTGGTTTAATATAAGTGAATAAGTTGCACCAATGTGAAACTTACTCTTGCAAAGTTGCATTCAAGATCTTGAATAGAAGAAAAAGAAAGTGATAATACCATATTGATTATTATACAACTGGCTCTATATATAGTGAATACCTTCTTTGATGCATCACGTATCAAATTATGCAGAAGATATGATCCATGTGCAGTTATTGAATGGTGCCCTATAATTGTTTTGGCAGAAGTTACAAGTACTGTACATTTACAACTTGAGATACGTATAAATGAAGGTCCAAACCTTGAACTAGTGCATCTAAATTGATGTATGCAACTGCTTTCTCCATCAGATTTAAATAATTTTCCTTGCAAATAACAAGGATAAAAATTCAGCAAGGCAATTTAATACATTTAGACATTAATTTCTGTTCATTATTATCACTTTAGCCCATTGAGTAGATCCGAGAGAATTAAATTCTCCTGCTCCCCAGCTGCAGAACATCAAAGTTCGCATTGGTCGGTAATCTATATTTATAAATGCTTGCAATTCATTATTTATCCCCTCATTTTTAATTTCAAAAGCATTCAACATTACCTTTTTTTAACATTTCACCAAACACTCTAGCAGTTTCCATGAGGGCAGCTGATCCAGACGCGGATCCAAATCCCCCGAAAGTCCATGAATCCCTTCGACTACCAATCAAGATATACCTATCTAGAAAAGTATAATCAATATGCTTTCACAATGGTGATTCAGAATTGCCTGCAGCTCTGCTTTTCAGTTAGTTTATAAAACATGCATTTACCTTGCTCTTCGCTACCTTTGATTATCCCAATGACATTTTGAATTGTAGCATTTACCGCATGGGTTTTCACTTCCATCCTGACACTGCTACAGTATAAATGTTTGCAATCAGATGTTAGTACATAGTTAAACAATGGTGATGATATAATAATAATAATCTCAATAGTTGCAATCCTTACTTAGCAGGGTTTTTCGACATCACATGATAACTAATTCGTTCTAACTTTCCCTTCCAATCAGGTGGTGGTTCGACGTCCATTAAAGTCCTGAAATGCATGCAAAATTGATTACAAATTTTACAAGAATGAATTCTACAAACAATGTATGCTTACTCTAGTAATTGTTCTGCATTCTCATACGAGATGGGCTGAACCGGTATCTTCACATTAAAAGAATCTGGATGGCAAAATCACTAAAATGTTACAGCTCTTCTTCACAATTTTAATTTTGTAATACATATGTTTCATACCTTCTAATGTAATGTCTTCCGGTGTAATCCTGCATGTTTCACTTTTTACTCCAGTGCTTGGCAACCATAATCTGTCGGGGTAGACGTTTGCGCGCCCTTCCGCTGCGCACTCCGCAGGATCGCAGTATAATATCACTCCTTTTGCACCATGCCTTTCTGCATTTGACACCTACAATATACAAATAACCTCTATGTAAAACTTATAAGATAATGTATTTGCCTTGAATGCTACTCACAATTACACCAGCTGAAATATTTCCAGTCCGTGCTATTACTATGCTGTCTTTTATGGCAACTTTTTGGGTTAGCAGCCAAGCAAAATCTTGACTTCTGCCATAATTGGCGTAGATCAGCTTTCCCTTGATATATAATAGCATGTTTTATTATTATTCCTTTCACGCATTTAGCGGAGATTTGGACTTGCCTCGCTGACCGCTGCTGCGGAATGGGCCGCAAAAGGATGATAAATTCTGGCATCACTTTCTTCTTTGGAATAGAGTGGGCGATGTCTAACTGAGAAATTTGTCGAGTCTCCTTTGAAGTTCGTGTACGAAATCTGCAAAATATGTTTAGGGATTTATTTGCATGTAATCTCAAATACAGGGCCCAAACAAGACACGCACTATATTTGGAGATGAGTCTGGTAGCCATAGTGTTCTCTCGTGAGAAGTTAGTTCAATTTCTTCAAGTCCATATTCTTTCCATTTAGAAGCAATGTAGGCAGCAAACTGCTGTGATTCAGTTGAACCAGCTGGCCTTGCAGAATTTGTAATGTTTCTAATAAAAATCAGCAAAATAAATAATAATTATCCACATGTTAAAAACAATCAGTAACATTTTATAATTAATTCCAAAATTGTTATTGTATAGTCTGTGTGTAAATAAATGTTCTTGCGCAGTAGCCAAGTATCTTTCAATGGTATGACCTTATTAGGTGAGCCACAATGAAGATAATCCTCTGTAAACATTTATTATATGAATATAGTAATTGTTATTTCGGGTGGTGCTGAATGAGTAACTGCGTAATTGCTTATTAAGTTCTAGCGCTGGACAGTTGTAAAATCGGAATTGTTTATGTACACTTGCCACAAAGAATCACAAATAGCACAATCGCCAAAATGGGGATTCTGTTTATAGCTGATGGGAGGGGGAAAAGTCGTACATCTCTGCTTACACACGAAAAGATAACTTTAAACTACAAGGAGATCATGTCAAATGCATGCAGACCTTCAAATCCACTGAAATAGCATTGTCAACATATTGCCTTACATGAGCTTGTTGTGCCTTTATGTCATGAATTAGAATAACTTTTTACCATCCACTCGTGATTTCACTGAAATTGCATGGTAACATTTAGGAGCAAATAGTCAGTTCCGAGCCTACATATAGATTATATAGAATATCTGGCTTATTCGTTAGACTTCTGAACAAATGTTCTATGGACATATTAAAGTTGAAGTTTTCTTTCTTCCACTTGTGGTATGTCATTATGAATCAAATTGCAGATCAGGCTAATCAAATTAAATTTGTTTGCATATGCATCTTTTGCCAAAAATCCATATCCCATTTCCAGTACTAGTGTTTCGGCTGACACTTTTCGGTTGTCTACAACGCAGCTCGGTAACATTGGCAATTTCCCAAATAAAAAATTGACACCAAACTGATGTTGAAAAGGTCTGTAGAACAAGTACACTTTTCACTAGCATGCATGTAGGTTGTAGGTAGGCAGCATGGATGCAATTACTGTACCTGAACATGCCTTGTATATACGAGGAGTTCACTTTGTCGCTGATATCATCAGGAAGATTGATAACAGGGTCAAAATGAACTTGACCACCACCATTCTGATCATTGCTGCTACGTCCTTTGCCCAGAGCCAAGTGTCCAAACAATGCCCCAATGATACCTCCAAGGATGCTAGCAGCCAAAATACCACTGGCGAATAACCGTTTGGTCACCATGTGACCCGGATGATTTGGGTGTTTTCCAGCATATGATTGAGGCCCGAAAGAAAGAGACTGCATAGTTGCTCTCTTGGTTGTATTCAGACCATATCCACCCACTGACAAGATGAGGGATCCACTTGCTGCGTGCGACTCTACAGCAAGACTGATGCAGTGTTGCCTGGTTTTCCACTATGATGTACCTTCCGAAATAGCCTGTCCTCTAGCTGCTAAATGGGGCCTGAGCATGCCAAGCGCAACGGTTGGGTGTGGCCACCGCAAACTTAACTTTGAACACCCGTAGCTCTCGCCTAGCTTGCCGGCTGTGGCTTTCGTCCAAAAGCTCCCATCGATCGGTCACGTCAAACATCGCCTCTGACAGTCATTCCATATTATTAATCACATATGAAGGTAAAAATAAACACTTGGATAGTTTCAGGCTTGTACACCTTCCGCATGGCCCTTACCTTCATGCGCGCAAACACACTATGCGTTTATTTTCGCTAGGTTCAAAATGGTACTTCCAAATACAATAAAGTGGTGTGTGAAGAGGCTGTTGCCATATGATTCCAGCAACAATTCGTAAAATACACGTAATGAGGTGCGTGTTTACATAGCGCATTGATTCGGGCTTGCCTTGCTTGCATGCTCGCCGTAATCTTCCATATATGACCCTTGTTTTGACTAGCAGTAAACTACCATTTTATGAAACAAACAGGTTTTAAGAGTGACGCATGATGATTATAAATAGGAATATATTTATAAAAGTCATATCGTTTGCCATGGTTTCGGTGTATTGTACAAATAAACACTTTAACTGCAGTTGTGCAAAATATTTGAAGCCATATTCTGCTGAGCACAAATGCGTTTGATTTTCAACATGTTTTCCATGTAATAGGTACAGAAGTTGATTACAATTGCTGGTTCAGGAATATTTTTGTGAAGCTTGTATTTATTGGAAACCTGTCACAAACATTTTGTTGTTTAGCACTGCAATTGGATGATGATCTAATACATGGATTTCATTAATATACCAATTGTGATAGACCAAGTCCAATATTTGTTTCAATTTGTATATACGTACATATGTAGTTTTACAGATATGTACGTAATTGTTTCCCATATGTAGTTTTACAGATATGTACGTAATTGTTTCCCATATGTAGGAGGTGTATATTAATCATATATTGCATATGATATTTTATGCATAATATGCTTACAGTGTCCTACAATTTAAATGAACTAGCTTAGCTGTACACTACATACAAACTCTTACCGAAAGAAACCTCCGATACTTTGTGGATGAA
Source organism: Glomeris hexasticha (assembly GCA_034695945.1). Classification (NCBI taxonomy): domain Eukaryota; kingdom Metazoa; phylum Arthropoda; class Diplopoda; order Glomerida; family Glomeridae; genus Glomeris; species Glomeris hexasticha. The sequence continues at coordinate 7,575 of JAQIWR010000808.1, forward strand.
CAAGTGAGATGAGTTTTTGTGAGTTGAAATGAGATGCACCTTTAAGATTACACTGAGTTGGGTACAGGATGAAGAATGTTAGGTATGCTGCTAAAAAGCCCAAAGCAAGGGCTACTGAGGCGCAGAATAATGTAGAAATCACACATTGTTCTCTAGAAATTAATGTTTTTGGACGGTTTAAAACACTCCTGAGGACACCTTCCAGAGGATCCCGGCTAAACTCGATGTCAGAGCCAGATGAATCATTTTCACTAATATATGAGGCATGGTTCCTCCGGTTCTTCTCATCAGAGTGGCCATCATTTAAGGCAAGAAGTGGTATGGATGACATTGCGTCGTTATCAGTTGTACGTTTGCTTCCCATTTTTTAGTCAGATTTTAGATTGGCCCGGGATTTTCTGTAAAAAGAGTCAAATTGGTGGACATTAAAAGTACAGTTTCAATACGTATATTATATTACTCACTATAGTGCATGTAGATCCTGGTCTTGATGGTTGCATGCAATTTGGATGTCATGTTACGCCCCAGGTGGCGCTTTAAACATGTTATATTTTATCCAGTGACTATTTATTTTACCTTTACGTATCAATGCTTGCTTTTGATAAACAACATGTATCGACTACACTTTACACGACACAAAAACCTACTAAATTTATCTGCACCCGGATGGTGTAAACAATCATGGATGCATGTGACGCTTCTGCTAATGTACTTCAGGCCAGAATCAATTTTTCTTCTACCTGTGAAGACATGAAGAACATATGTACAATTTGGAGATTTTTCATTATACACTGTATATGAAGTTCAAAATGTAAAAGAAGGTCCTTTGTGAATGTAAGAAGATACAAATTGAGCATTTCCATACATAATTGTATGCTTATATATATTTCAAGCTGTTTTCTAAGCGCAAGAAATCAAACAAAGGATCTTGTGATTGTGCCAAGATGGCCGCCAATTGCATGTTTATAGCATCAAATGTTGGGGCATGTTCCTATGCAAGTTGTGTGCTCATATAGTCATATCACAGTCTTATTCACTGTGATTTATTGTCACACGTTGTACTCTTCCACGCCAAAATATTAGAATAAATGCGTTTTGAAACTGGAAGTTGACCTTAGTGTCAAATTGTTAAATAATGCATACCGTAAATGCGTGATTAGAGCCCCGGGGCTGTAAATATTCAATCGACCTTGAACCAAGGGCAATATTCGAATACAGGGCTTTAATTGAGACAGGGCTGTATTTGCTGTATTTGCTGTGTGGAGCACCGTAAAACGCCCATCGCGCCTTAAAGGAGAACTGACACGGGTTTAGAACATACCCTGAAAAGTTCCCAGTTTGATGATATGATGCCAAAAAAACCAGTGACGCTAACGAAAGTTCTGTCAAAATTGGTTATAAAAAAAGTTATTACAGATAGAAATTTGGAGATTTGGCGACGCCCATGCCACGCCTTTCATAGGGATTTGCAAGGAGTGATTGACAGGCTTGTGCCTTTCCTTGGCCCCGTGTGTTAGAGGTATATAAGGGGATTCATAGCTGTAGTTTGAAAACTAAATCACCAAAAAATCTCTTAATTTGCAGTTGGGGTCTGGAGGTGGATACCGTCACGTGTACTTGTTATTTTTATAATTGAAAAGATTGACCTTTGCCATGTCAGTTCTCCTTTAATTTGAAATTATACTATCCTTAACTATTATTATTATATATATGCTTATTTAGGGATTTGCAATTAGGGATTTGTAGTTTAGAAAATAGTGTTGCCAGTGTATTGGTTGGAATTAGGTACTAGTATGTGCACAGGAATGTGATCAATATGAAGTGGGTCTTGATAATATTATGGGGCAGCATATAGGGTGGTTTACTTGGAGTCTTTGTTTGGTTCAGTGTCCATCATCAGCAAGGTTGTAATTAATAATGAGGATTATCGTCACCGACTCGCAGCCACCGATTGATTAATGGTGCCAGGCTTTGGTCGCTGTTTCGCTCTTTCTGCTCCACTCTACTCTACTGTAGTAGTAGTAGTAGTATATACCTATACTGTGGTTCTGTCTGTCTCCCACTTGCACAACTGGCTCAGCGAATCAATTATGGATTACTAGCCTATTCCCAGATAACAGCAGCTTTGTGTTCAACAAGTTGACATCGTCCCACATTCAAGAATGCAGTAGTATATATGCTTCGCTGCATTCTTCACTACTTGTGTAAAAGCATGTAGAAAATCTTGTTTGTGCCGGAAATTATTTGTGGATTTTTATAAGTGCTCAACTAAAACTAATTTGCATTTAGGTTGAGCATAATAAGAATGTCACAGTCTGTTTTATGTAATGGTTTTCATTGAATAAATGGAACCATTTGAAATTACATTTGATCATTTATAATGTAACTTAATATTGTATTGTAATAACATATGATGAAGTTAAAACCTCTCTGTGGTGGAATCTCATTGGACCATAGAAAGGGTTTTCCAGCACAGAGAGGTTTAAAAAAACATTTAGCATGCTGTCAATGGTCCCAAAAAAGTCTAAATTTTCACCATAGTTTACAGCATAGACAGGTTAAATTTGTAGGAATTTTAACAAAATTATTTTGAATTGATTTTTTGTGATGTTACATGTTACATGTTAAACACTAATAATAATGATAATAATGAAATCGTGTAGTTATATTGCTGTTATTTAGTGGGGAAACTTTTATGTTTTAGTTAATTTTGGGTGTCGTAAAATATTTATTTCAAGAATATTATGTTCAAATTTATGGTTGAACTCAGTCGATTTGGAGAATTCAGTTTTAAAGACATTTTGGGGTTACATGTGAAAGTAAAACCACGTTAGTATGTTGTTTTGACAGTAACAGCTGTGGTAATACGTTAAGGAGGTTTCTAGCGCCCTAAAAGAAGGGGGGAAAAATTTGTTGAGCTAAGGGACTGAAACGGAGAAATGCACATACACAAGGTTGGGATTTTGTAGCTTCTTTTCGACAAGTTATTTGTCCGTGAAAATCCCATAGCTCACCAAAGATGAAGGAAGATTTTGTAGGTATTTGGCACGCTACGATGACTGGACAAAGTCAGTGACAAACTGATAAATTATCCCTCCACCGGTCTGGATATGAAGATTTGCAAGTAAATTACAAGTATTGCTAGCAGAAACTATACTCTCAACCAATTTTTAATCAGCTGCAACTCAGTTAATTTGTAGGAAATAGGAAAAGGAAGTTTTGGCTTAGCAGCTCCATATTTTCCATGTAAATTACCCTGGTGGCGAAAATTGGAACCAACTATTTTTCCTTCATGTTTCCAATGTTCTAAGTAGCATAGAACCCATTTGTAACATTTTTATCAGCTATGAAAATCTAATTTTATGTTTTAAGCGCCATTTATTCCTATAATTTCCCCTGGTGGCAAAAATTGGAACTAACATTTTCTTTCAAGAATAAGTTTCCCATGTTCTAAGTACCATAGAATTCAAATCTAACACTTTAATCAGCTACGACTGCGATATTTTGTAATAGAATCAAGTTTTATATTATCAGCGCCATATTTACAATATAATTTCCTCTAGTGGCGAAAATTGGAACTAAGTTTTTTCTTTATGCGTAAATAAAATTCCGGTGGTGCAATTAACATGGAACTCATTTTTAACATTTTAATCAGATGCAACTTAGTTAATAGTTGTTATAAAAATGAAGTTTTGTTTGTTCAGCAGCGCCACATTTTCTTTGTAGTTTCCCCTAGTGGCGAAAATTGGAACTAACGTATTTTTCTTATTGAATCTATAATTCCATTGATGCAGTTAACATGTTCAGCTCAGTTGAGATGTATAATATAATGTTTGTTTTGGGAATTGATTTGGATTTGGTGAAGTTTACTGATGGCCAATCGATGATGGAATTTTGGGGCGATATTTTCTGATTTGTTTATTGTGTTTACTGAGATTAAAGAGGCGAAAATAGGAATGAAGGGATGGTTGCGGTCGCAAATGAGATTTTGCAGGAAGCTATGGCAAGCCGGCGGCTGATTGCTGCCAAGTCGATCAATAAAAGACGCTGCCAGTTTCCTTATCCTTTTCTTTTCTTTTCTTCTTCTTCTTCTTCTCCTTCTCCTTCTCCCAAACATCATTCCTTCACGTCTTTGAAGCTCACAAATCGCAAAGTTAATACTGTAGCTAGATTTCTTCTCGCTTTATTTACCCCAATACTCGTTGCAATTTATTGTGTTATGACAGTATAATTTCATGGTGAATTTTGTAGAAACACACCACAAACTACTACTTGTGTGTTTGTTTAGGAGATAGGAAATAAATATTTTGATAAATCGAAGGGAAAAGCAATCTGATATACAATGTTTGTGTATCTTTGCTTCTTCCACCAAATGAAATTTCATTCGGTCCCATATATGATTGAAGTTACGGTAACCCCAAAAGAAAGTACTATATGATTGTATATAGAAACTGCTCATACAACTTATATATAAATGTAATAGGTTACTTTTCATTTATGGTAAGTACATTTTACTTTTTAATATAATACACACTTTGAATTTTCTCGGACTAGAAAATTTAATACGAAATCCTAATTAAAAACGAAAAAATTAAAAAAGATCTCGTTTAAATTGTCTCGTTTGTATGCACGAAAAACGAGAAAATAGAGAAATGTCGTAAATGGTTTTGTAAATAAATTTTGTATTTGCTGCCCAACTCTGTTGCCAGTTTTGCGCGGTTGTAGTTCTTTTGGTACTAGTTGAAACTACGCCCGCTTCGAATTTTCTTTTGCGCCGTATTCTCGCAAATCGCGTCAAAAATGACTAATATCAGGCCTACCAAAGTCCTACCTGGTCCGCAGCGATCCTGCATAGTCCGCAGGCATTTCCTACCCTAGTCCGTCGCTTGCTATTGGTCGATGTCACTTGGCGCCAAAACTTTTTGAAAATCCTACCCAATCCGCCGAATCCCGCGGTACTCCGCCGTATCCTCGGTACTCCGCAGCATGAAACGGTCGTTTGGTGGCGCTGAAATCGCCGAAAACGTCACCAAATCCTGCGGTAATCCATGCTTCGAACTAAAAGATGGACCGACTCCGTTTTACATGATTAAAAATATGTAATAAGCTCGTATACACTTTATAACGATTGCGTACGTGTTATTTAATGTCGCGCAACTATTATTTAATTTCGTTTCATACGAATCTAAGTACAGAAAACGAACAATATTTTCCCGGATTCTGTAGTAGGCCTATTTCTCTTCTCCCGGTTTTCATTCGAAATGAAAGCAAAAATGAATTAGGACATAATACATAACACATACACAATTGTTATAAAGTGTTTATTACGTATTTATCATTTAAAACGGAATCGGTCCGTGTTTTAGCATCTCCCCAAACAAACGACGATGAAGGTGCGGTTGTGGTTCGATCACACAACAACTACCGCTCCTCCACCGTGGCGCGGATTACTGCAGAATGGTAGGATTTGGTGACGTTTTCGGCGATTCCAGCGCCACCAAACGACCGTTTCATGCTGCGGAGTACCGAGGATGTGGCATCGACCAATCGCAAGCGACGGACTCGGGTAGGAAATGCCTGCGGACTATATGCAGGATCGCTGCGGACCAGGTAGGACTTTGGTAGGCCTGAAAATGCTAGATTCCTTGACATTGAATAAGTAGTGAAAGATTCAAGCAAGACATGAAAAAGCTTTCTGTTCACCTTTAAGTAAAGGTTTGAAAATAATTTAACATATGAGAAATTGCCATGATAGTTCTCCTTTAATAACTTTTTACACATGATATGTACGTATCTAAAAAGTAATACTGTGGACAAATAGGAAGCCATATATGCCCTTCCCAATGGTTCCAAAATTACCTAACCTTGACCCTTATCCAAGGTAATCTGTGTTCCAACTTTTCAACCGTTGAAGATAGGGCACAACTTCGATATAGGCACTTGTAGAGCATAGGCGTGTGACGTTTTTAGGGTGGGGATACGCGATTTTTTGCGTTTTCAAAAGTGGTGTTCGAAAATTTGGCGCTGCTCAAGGCCAGCAGGGGCCTTTATTACCATAAAATTGTGCCTATAATAGTTAGAAAGAACGCTCTTTTATTTGCCAAATTGTTTGTAAATAACTGTGCGGTTTATAGCGATCTGGGAAATAATTCGTGAATATTGGGCATTTTTCCGGTAGTACGCTTGAGTAGGCCTATGCTAATTACCGGAAGTAGATAATCAAAATCGGTTTGCAGATTAATTTTTTGCGTGTTATTTTACAGATGAAATGCGTCGCAGAATTTTGGAATGGCCAAAAAGTATTTCCACTGAAAATTTAAAAACCTGTTTTTCACCAATATACATCAATATACTGTACCTATTCATATTTCACGAAGAAAAACTTTCTCATACTATTTGGGACATTACTAGTACAACTTTCAAATTGGAGCTGCGGTTTTACAGATTGAACATCGGTGACCTTCAAGACGCTGTTCAAGGTCATTCTGAATGACATTTTCTGATTCTAACATATGTGACTTCCAGATACAAGAGGCATTATTTTTGCCATACTCGCGATGGTTTGCAAAATAAATGCCTGGCAATCCTATAGTTGCCCCCAAGCCCCCCCCCCCCCTTTCCCTTTAGGTAAAAGTAGAATCGCCGGTGTGCGTAATACATATTGCTGAACTTTGGTGGTAGATGGCGCCACTGCAACAAACCTGACGTGCCTTGCATCCACCTTCGTGCTTCCACGCAAAATGTTCCACGCTTCGATCGTGATGAGTGATCGTTGCGTAGCGCCACGACGCGGCAAATTACAACATCGAAGATTATCACAACACATCGAGTGATGAGTACCCCACTGTCTACTACTGTATATCCACAATCCGTATGAATGGCTGGCTCATCATTTCTAAACCTTATCAGTCCGTCTGTTACTATTGTCGACGATTTGGATGATTTTACATGTTCAATTTGCCTAGAAATATTCCAGACACCGGTGGAAATAATCTGCGGGCATATGTGAGTAGTGTTAAACGAAATAATTGCTGCATCCATGATCCATGCGCATAATTTAACGAAAAAATATAATTAATTCTTGGTGGTTCGCACAGATTCTGCAAAGACTGCTTGTCACATTTTCAAAATATTGCCGAACCAACGTGTCCGAAATGTCGAAAGTTGTTCAATTTATCCACTGCAAAATCTGCTGTAATAATGTCAGAAACGTTGTCTACTTCCGGAACAATATGCCCTCATTGTTCAAAAAAGGTAATGGAACACATTGAATATGAATGTACACGTTACATGCATTACGGTATGTCACGTATATGCCGTAATTTAATTAATACAAGTGCTCAATAAAATTCATCGATTTGTTAATTGCTCTTAATTGTAATTTAAAAACATTAATTAGATTTATATAATATAAAAATATATAATGAATATATTTTAATATTAGAATTTATTTTAACAGGTGAAGCTGAACAAATTTCGTTCTCACAGCATATCTTGTGAGAAGAAAAATGAAACGGTACCAGAGTTTTCACCGGTAGCGGAAACGTCGCAGCCCATTCCACAGTACATTGAGACCTCTCTGCTATATATAATTAAAAGCAATTTCATAGAAAGTGTAGTGTTTATATGAAAATAATGTTGAATTGGGTCATTATAACAATTGGGTTATTTAACATAAAAGTATGTAAAATTGACGCTAACTTTTGACAAACTTAATTTACCAGAATATGGCCAAAGATTTAAATTTATACAAACATATTAAGAGAATAGATAGAACATGAAAACATACTACATATATATTATATTCAATTAAACTAAGAACTTTATACGTGTTCTTCATTTTATATTTTTCTCAATAGAAATATTCCAAATCGTCACACTTTTGAATGTCCATACTGTGGCCTTGGTAATCATGACTCAACAGGTTTGGTTGCACATTGCAATAAAGAACATAAACGGAGTCTCAGCAGAGTGGTAACGTTGATATTAATTCAATGAGAATTAGCCACCATGTAAAATGATCAATGACTCGTTCTGTATTAATTACTCGGCTACAGGTTTGTCCCATTTGTGCCTCAATGCCTTGGGGAAACCCTCACCAAAAGAGTGCCAATTTCTTGTCTCATTTAAATCTCAGGCACAGATTTGATTACGATACACTTGTGGTAAATACTAAAATGTACAGGGTGAGGCGTAAATTTGGGCACTTTTCAACTTGAAAAACTTTATAACTTTCAAAAGTAAAGTTAGTAATTCAGTTATAACCAAACCTTATAATGGCTGCTATAAGAGAACTAAGTCGTTGTAGACATATTGTCTTTAAACACAAGGTCGCTATGAGAAGGTTTCATCTGTAATCAATATGGCTCTTACATAGTGTAAATGAAAATACAGATTTTAATGGTTTAATAATTTATAAAAAATTAAATTGACACTGCTATCCAGAAGGAATTTATAGGTATGCCCAATTTGTAATGCATGTCCATTTTATGCCCCACCTGGTATTTCTTGTACATGTATGTCATTGTCATATTTTAACTGTAAAATAAATTTTCCCTGCAGGACTTCAACGTCAGTGAAGATGATGCAATGAAGAGAGCTCTTGCTGCATCTCTAGAAGAGAAATAACCAAATTGTTTTTCTCCCTTAATTGAAATTATTATATACATTCCGTCTCAAGTTTAACGGATGTTTATTTTTTAACAAAGTAAAAAGTTGAATGTAATATAATTATTTTTCTTCAAATTACGTATATGGAGTATTTACGGCGAAGTAATTCAGGGATAGATGTACAAAGTTTGTATAAATCTCATGTCTTCCAATAAATAAATGTTCCTTACTACAAATTCTAACGTTCACATCGAGTTTTGCTGCATAGCAAGTAACTTGCAAACAAACTTTTTGTAGCATGCAGAATGGTGGCGTCCAGCCCGGCACTGCGGGCCTTTTTTGCATCGGTTTTATTTAGCATGAAATTTCCCCGTAAAATGCAAATTTCAATCGGCGATAAAATTGGCATTTTTAACGTTTCGGCCCTCCCAGTGCTAAATTGAGTAAATTCGCGCTGGGTAGGCGGCAGTGGTGAAGACTGCGCAGGAAAATTGCTTTTCGGTTTAACGATTTCTGAGCAGTGAACCAACGATTCTAAGGGCTTGTGCAACAACAGCGGACCAAACGAATGCAGAAAAAAGTGAACGCAATAGAAGATGGAAAAGCTGCAACTGGTTCGCAGCCAATCGTGATCTCGTGTGAGAGAAGGGCGTGCAGCTCCCATCAAGTGAAGCAGAATACGGCACGCACCCTGATGATGCCTTCCCAGCGGCTTCCATCACCTCGTGGTCATATCCCCCTTTTAGTTCCTCAGTTTCTGCTCACCCTCACATGAACAGAGACAATGGGGCGGCAAGTTGGGCACGGATATTGACTAAACCTCTTTCACCCTGACATGGTACCCAGGGTTGTTTGCAAACAATATGCCATTAAAAGAAAGATTTAACAATCAAAAGAAAAGTTTA
>JAQIWR010000809.1:0-17078 GCA_034695945.1 Glomeris hexasticha
TTTCTATACATTGGCGATGCAGTCAGCGAGTTTATAAAGTTACTTGAAAATTTACAAACTGGCGTGTGAAGTCGCCAAAATGTAGAATCACTAGAAATTCTATAAAATGGCGACTTCTAAACATTTACTGTAACATATGCATTCACAAAATTTAGCTCATGAATTTTGCAACGTAAAGTATATTAATAAAAGTAGAAGTTGGAACATTTTTTCGCACATTAATTACTGTTAATTTCGGAATAGAGACTAAATATACTACTGTATGGGTAGAATGTATTTGGGGGAACATGAGGAGGTATTGTTCGTAGATTCGGCGCAACCGTTCGGCAACCGCGCGATTTGATTTCTCGTACGGAGAGCAAGAGCGGGTAGCTTGCATCTGGACACCCAAGTGAGAAGAAAAACAAACAGCACAACCTTTCTGGAAAAACGTGGAAGCGTAATAACAACATCGAGTCCAAAAAATTTGGCACCGCAAAAATCTCACCGAGCAAACCACTCGTTGACCAGCACCTTTTAACGCGCCGTCGCAACGCACCCAACCGAAAAATGACAACTAAGCGTACGGCACGGTACGCAAAAACCCATTTCACCCCGTTTGATATGTTCACCACCTTTTTCTCCACACTTTCCATTAAGGAAGCAAATACCCTTTCTTTTACTCTCTTCTTCAACCCAACCATCTCTCTCTCTCGAACCTATAAACCCTTGGCAGTGTAAGGTAGCAACAAATACGATACCCAATCACTCGCTCGCTCACTATTTTCTTCCTTTCTCTCAAAATCTTCCACTCCAAATACTTTGGAAAAAAACCTTTCAAACTGAGAAACGAAAACCAAACAAAATATAGGACACGGACCGCATTGAACACTTTCCGGTTTGTCTTTGTAACTATACACAGCAACGCGTTCAGCTAGTCCAGCTAGCTAACTAGATTTATATGTATATATTATATACACGTATAATATTTATATATAGATTTTCTCACTCTCTTTTTTTCTCTTTCTCTCGCTTTCATTCTCTCCGTATTTTGCTCGCGTGTATTACGTGCACCGCGTTACCGGATTCGGTCGCACGCAACACGCTTCAAGCTTTCGGTGGAAAAAGCTGCCAAGTTATGCTATAATTGTTACAGGGATGACCGCTGTACTCGGTTCGGACTTCACGTTTGCCCCAGTTTCCCTCCCATCCGTTCGAGGAGGCCTTCAACCGCATCTGGACGCGTCACGGTCATCCTGAAACCAAACGTACCGTTCTTATAGTTTTACAGTTTTACCAACAGTGGAATTTATAGTAGGTAATAAATAAAAGCAACCGTACCTGCTTTATTCACCGTGGACTCCGGTTAGTCGCCGCGGCCACGTGCCGAAAAGCCGTTTCGCAAACCGGAAGCCGGGCGAAACTTTCAATCCGAACCAAGTATACGGTGCCTGGTGACCACTCTGCCACTGCCTGCAGTAGAGTGTGCAGGTCTTTTAGGTGTGGTAGTGTTGTTGGTTGTGGTGTTTGTGGAGGTGGATGGGGGAAAGAGGATCGAATCGGGCAGTGAACGAATGGAGCGGAAAAAGGCAGCCCACGCTCCATGTGACCGAGAGCCGCGCACTCTCTCTTCCTCTCTCTCTCTCTCTCTCTCTCTACAACCTCGTGGAGCCGGAACGGTACCAGGGGAGGACGGCGCACCTCGTAAGGGCCCAACCACTACATCTACAAAGAAGAGACGAGAGACTTTGTCGCGCGAGCGGTTACGCTTGGTTTTCCCTCGCTACACCGGCCCTCTAAAAGTAACCCGGATGCTCCGAGATGCCGTAGTAGTGTCCGTTGTACACCACCCCGATCTCTCTCAGCACTTCACCTTTGATGGTCGCCTTGATGGTCCAATTATGTATGTCGTCGCTCTCCTTCTCCCTCTCCAACCGTTCCACGTCTATTATCTTCGAACTCAGCCTTTCCAGGATCACCCCGATGTCCTTGATGGACAAGTGCCGCTTCTGCTCCACGGACAGCTGATCGACCAGAAGCAGGTATCTCTCCGACAGCTGGTCCTCCTCGTTGGCCGCGTTCTCCGTGTCCGACTCGGACGAGTCGCGGTCCCTCGACGACACCTGCACGTCCAGGAACCTCACGTGGGCCCCACCTTTCGGCGACGGTCTCCGCGCCTCGGGTGCCGTCGTACCCGTCAACATACCGGCTTGCTGCTGCTGCTGCACGTTACCTTCCTGTATGGGGGACGTTGCCACCGACTTGTTGATGTGGATCCGACCTCCTTCCTCGTGCAGCACCCCGCAGTGGAAGTCGCACGTCTCCAGACCCCCTCCGGATGCACTCGGTACGTGAACGTGTACGTCGTTGATGAGCGTCTCCTTCTTACCTGGCGCCACCGGGATCGAGGACGCCACCCCCGCCGCCAGCATCTGGTTACCTCGGAACTTGGTGCTGTACTCCAAGCTGCCGGAACGGTCCAGGGACACTCCGTCTATCTTGGCCGTGATCACGATGGGGCTTCGGCGTCCCCCTTGGTACCCTTGGGCCGCGTCTGCTTCCGAGGTTCCCTCCATGGACGGTACGTGGTTGGGTGGCGGCGGTCCTCCCCGGGCCCCCGCGCCGCCGGGTGACGGCGACGAAGACGACAGCCTCCGGATTTCTCTCTGGTCCCAATGGAGTACAACGGTCACTCGACCACGATTGTCCATGATTTTCCACGAAGGAGCTTCGTCAATCAGCTCCAAGTTGTTCATAGCTTCGCATACTATACGTGGGATTGCGTGGATGGCTGCCCGCGTGTACAACAACACCGCACACACCGGAATCATGTTAGAAACGATTGCTGTCGGTTATAGCATGCCGCATGCTACACCGTTACAACGGAAAGCGTGAACAAAAAACAAAAAAAGCCACGTGAAAAATACCACAACAAAAAAGGCGAAACGAAACGATTCAGCCAACGCGGAGCAAATACACAGCGCGCGTCTAACTCAAATGCCACGGGTGAATCGACATAGTTCACGGAGTAAATGCTGACAGCCAATCTGCGTGATTTGATGGTCCTGTTTTATAGGAAAACACAGGTTGGCAGTCAGCATCCTCCTCCGCTAAAATAAATCCAAAACAAAATAGGAAATCAACTTCATTCACCCCCACCAAATTCTAAACAGCAAGACCGTTCGTAAATTACATCACGTTCAAATCTCACCGGGAAATTTACAAATCTGTGCATGATATTTGCAGGAATAATACGAAAATATTTCGAATTAAAACTACTCAAAACCACTCCCATCCCAAACAAAACAAGCAACCCTTTCAAATTGTTGCGCAAATTAACCGATTAGAGTTCACGGTGATGTAACCAAAATTCGTTAAAACTCACTACGTAAGTTTTTAAGCCCTATGTGTCTATTGTCCCTTTAGTCCAGGAATCATAGTAACTAACTAATAATAATAACTATTACACTGTTTTTGCACTTTCTAAAACCACACCACACGCAAGATCAGTTATCCTTTCGCAAACCTTTAATTATTATTTATCAGTATCATGAGATTTTAGTTTCCCCAATCACTCAAACCAACCTTGAATTATCTATCTCATTCTTCAAAAGTGTCACTCCGGCAATGGCATGGACCTAATAACCCGTCCAAGTTACCGCAAACTTTTACTTCGAACACCTCTCCGTACCTCGTTGTGACATAATTTATAAACGGCCTACACAGGTATATACAGACAATAACGCATGCTGAAACAATACAGCCACACAAAAATCATGAATTCAGCAAACATTTGAGCGCGAGAACCTTGCCGTACCTGCTCGGATGGCTTCCACTCCTGGCGGATACCATCGTTCCCCTGGTTTCAAAATTAGGAACACAGTATGGTCTGGCAGTTGCTTGAAATATTCCTCGTCCACTTCGGTGCCATCTGCCTCCAGTACCACTTGTACTTTCTCTACCTCCAACAGGTCCAACCTCACCTTTCCTGCAAGCGCAAGCACCGTAATGTCAGTTTTAACGTTAAGTGTATAATACATCTCTTTCTGATTAACCAACTACGGTTAGTTAGTCAGTTAGTTACCTTTCCTGACAAGGTCATACAGGTTACTGGCTGCAACCCCTTTCCTCGTTGAGCGATCGGCGTTCCATACCTTGTAAGGCCTCTGCCGGGGATTCTGCGAAACAGAAACGAAAGGTTATACAACTATGCTGGTATTCTTGCAAATGTTTATCGAAATGTAGCGTGTATGTGGGTGGATAAGCTTTACGTTCAGCATAAAATAAAAGTTTCTAAACCTTCGCTACCCTGCATGACAACAAGGAATCGTGCTCTCTCCAAATCCCTCAAATCTCATCCGATTTTCTACCTGGACATGGTACTAATACATCTGTTATTGCACAAATGTCAAAAACAATAGCCATTTTCATGCCTTACTTCATTTTATCCCTGCTATAATTACGGGCATCTTCGTGTAAAGACAGATTATTATGTCTTATTTTCAATTTTTCCCTAACTTTTTCGGTTTGTATACGTGTCAGAATATAGATGATTCTATTCTGATGTCATGGTCTCATTTATTTCGCTGTTAGTTTAAAAAATAACTGACAACTTTCCTATATAAACTTTCATTTGAAAAATCCAGTATTTTCAAGGATATTTATAACTTTTTTCCAGGACACAAAATACATCGAGTGAAAGATATTCACATTTAAAAACTGATGAATAAGTGCAATGAACAGGATTCAAGGACCATTCAAAATTTCCAGGATTTCAAGTATCCGTTCCATCGAAACGGCGGCCATTACGGCAGTCAGCCCGGCGGTCGATCGCAATGGCGGCCAAAATTTGATACTACTTTCCGTTTACGTGAAAACAACAGTGCAGGCATTTTTCTCTTTATAAGCATATATACAAGACTAAAGTATGTATCCAATCCGTCGACGGCGATTCGTGAAAATGGGTCAAGTTTTGTCGCAGTCTCGTCTCATCTCGTTGCATCGTCCGATGCGCCACCCAACTGCATCTCTAATTTTTACCCCGGCCAAGAAAAAATACCAAAACAAAAGCGAAAACGCTCGCCCCAATTTCACATCCGTGTATGGAAAATGGAAACAACAGGCCCTACTCTTCCTCGATCTGTCCTGTCTCAACCAACGCAACGCATATATACACATGTATATACGTATTGCCCCCAAAAAACAGAAAAAACCGCCTTTCCAGTCAAGAAAACGCTCAACCGTCCTTTCATCTCGATCGATGATCCCCCATCCAACGAAATTAAAGTCTCCCACATGTTTCTTTCACATTTCAAACTCTTTCTAACACGAACCTTTCACATCTTTGACCGTGAAAACGAGACGATCGCCATTTGAAATCTGCGTTTTTAAATACGGTCGTCGATTGCGCCGCGTTCGAACGCCGACGGGGCGTGGCTTAGCGCAAATTCGAATCTTGCTTACGGCTAGCCTCCACGCGCCGGGTGTCGCAAAATGCCGGTTCGGTCCTGTTCGCTTCCAGTACAGATTAAACGTATTTCCCACTATATAAACGTGCCGATAAAAACACGGATCGGTTCTACGAGCAGCTGCTCGACTTAGTGGCGACAGTGTGGGCGTAAAAAATCGTGGGTCCAATATTAAGAGAAGGACGAGAGGAGAAGCAGGTTTTTAGGCCTCATTCGCAGAACGGCCCCAAGCCGGAAAACGCTTTTCGGCGCCGAAAAACGAGTGGTACTCACATCTGCTGACATTATTTCATGCCCCCGTGATGAATCCTCGACGGTGGCTCGTCCGGCATCCGAGAAAAGAGCTATCCTTTCGGGACGCCGACCACTCAAAACGAGCGCCCCGCGACCTTAGCGGTAGCGCTACTCTCGCACGCCGACCCCCCAACCGATGGCCTATTTCTCGTATTTTTCCGGCTTTCGCCGGCAGTGGCGCCCCTGTTCGCGAAGTCGGCAAGGTCCGATTTCGAACACCGGGCGTGGGCGGAAATTGTGGGCGGATGGCCGGAGCTGCCTTCAAATATTCAAATCTTCCCGATCCTGCAAAGAATTAAGTTCAATCCGATGTAGTTTGAAAGTGCTGGTTGACAGAAATCAATGGATGCTTCGTTTTACGTTCAAATTTGGCGGGGTGAATTGGGCCGGCCATAAATCACATGCGCAGACGTACATGACAGCGGATCGGATCGGAAATTGCGGATCGTTGAGGTTTTATCTGAGCATGTGCGGATTAGGATTGCGGATCAATAGAATAAAGTGCAGTGTTTTTATTAGGAATACAGTTTATATATTGGGGAGTAGAATAAATAATCCTTTATATTTAAAGAATTAGAATATACGACAAGTTTTCGCGCGAAATATTATATTTTTGCTGCAATCTGATTGGATCCCGTTACTGTGTGACGTCACAAAACATCCGTGTTAGCGGCGTTGTACCGGTCGTACCTTGGTTTCATTGCTTCGTGAAATATTTTTCAATTGAATTTTCATTATTTCTACGAAACAATAGTGAATTGACAAAAATGCCAACTGTCGGGATCAAACGAGATACGCTATTCAAAGCTCTGGGCAGATTTTACAGTAAGTAAGCAAGCATGCAAGGCCACGTGACATTTAAAAAATCATTTATTCAGTTACGTCAACTTGCATCACACGCCTAAAAAACTATAAAATGCTTTATTCTTAAGGTGACGATGAATTCAACGACTTGTGTTTCGACTTCGGTCTCGAATTGGACGAAGTTGTAAGAATTTCATCACATACAACATAGTTGCGTATCGTCTATTGCTGGGCAATTTTCACCGTAGGATAAGCTATGGAATATTGCACGCAATCGAGTGTGTCGCAACACAGTTGCGGCGAATTATCAAAATAATCGCTCGTTTAAACATTTTCTTTTCAAAATTCAAATTGAAGACTACAGAGAAGAAAATGATAACCAAGGAGCAAGGAACTGAAAAAGGAGATGGTGCATCTGATGATATCATCTACAAAATAGATGTTCCTGCCAATAGGTTTGTTCACTGGCCCAAATATTGCACGCAATATACAATTGCAAATTCATAAAAAGTTATTTTTTTGTTACAATTATTACAGGTATGATCTGCTTTGCGTTGAGGGATTAGTAAGAGGTCTGCTGGTATTTTTAGGAAAGTGAGTTGTTAATTTAGAACTGACAATATGCCCCATCCTGTGATAATTGCAAATTTTAAATTGTCAATTTAGTATATTTAAATGAAGTATGATAATACAGATTTAAAAAAATGGAATACCTATATCATGCTACATATTTTACAACCAGGAAAAAATATTGTTTGATGTAGGATCGACATCCCAAGGTATAAAATCTCGAAACCAGAAGCCGGTGTGATGCAAAGGCTCGTGATGAGTTCTTCGGTACGTATATAAACAACTACAAAGTATACTTGAAACTTATACTGAAAGTTTAAAACACTGTAAATATTTACCTGAATGAACAGACTGCCACAGTAAGGCCATTCTGTGTTGCGAGTGTTCTTCGAGGAATCACCATCACGCCGGAAGTTTACGACAGTTTCATTGACCTGCAAGAAAAACTGCATCAGAACATATGCAGGTTGTAGTTACATTTTGTACAAAATCGAAAACGATTAATTTATACTAACATATTGCACCTGAAATCCTAGGAAACGTACGTTAGTTTCCATCGGTACGCACGACTTGGATACGATCGCGGGGCCGTTTCTCTACGACGCCAAGCCGCCGCAACAGATAAAATTCCAACCGTTGAATAAGACTCGTCAATACACTGCTCCCGAATTAATGGAACTGTATTCGGTAAATTACGCAGGAAAACTTGCTTTCACACTGCAAATAATGACATGACACTTTAATTTTTGACACTTAGACGGATATTCATCTACGGCAGTACCTTCCAATCATACGAGATAAACCATTGTACCCCATCATAACCGACAGTGCTGGTGTGGTCCTCTCGATGCCACCCATCATTAACGGTGACCACTCGAAGGTGTCGTGCAACACCAAAAATATTTTCATTGAAATAACCGCCACGGATCTAACAAAGGTTCACGTCAAGTACAATCTATAATACAAACATTGGTTAATACGAATACTGTATATAGATTAGCAATGAAAGTGTTAAAATTTCTTTCATTAAAAGGCAAGAGTCGTGTTGGACACATTGGTGTGCATGTTCAGCCAGTACTGCATTGACCCATTCACGTAAGCAGTGATGCATACCATTGGTCGTGTGTAAAATTGACTTTTAAATCGACCACTTTTTACAGAGTGGAACCTGTTGAAGTTGTTCAGCCAGATGGAAGCAAAACAATCTACCCAGATCTTCCTTACAGATGGGAAAATCTGTCCGTCGAAGATGTCAACCGATCCATCGGCATCAGGTCTTCATTTTCAGCGCACATGTGATGCGTATAACACCATCGCCAGATGGTTAATAGAGCAACATTTGATTTTTGTGTAGGGAATCGTCGAAAAAAATCACGTCACTTCTGACAAAGATGTGTCTTAAAGCGGAGCTTGTCGATACGGGGTCAACGGTTAGAGTTGAAATCCCTCCAACGAGGCACGATGTGATCCACGCTTGCGATATCATCGAAGATGTTGCCATAGCGTACGGCTACAATAACCTTGTGAAAACTCTCCCAAAAACTTGTACCATAGGGGCACAGGTATTTTAATTTGTTGAATGAACGGGCACGTTGAATACGTTGTTCGAGCGTTATCGGCAACCGTATTCACCGTGCAATTTCAAACCAACTTGCAAACTCAAAAGTGTACTGTCAATATTTCCAGTTCCCTTTAAACAAGCTGACAGATTTACTCCGGGACCAAGTGGCGCAAGCGGGTTACACGGAGGCCCTGACTTTCTCTTTGGTATTGCAGTTACACAGAACGATAGACCCTCGAGGTTCAATACTGCGTTTCATTAGAAGCAACGAGGAAGTCGACCGCATTACAGCCTGGGGTTTTCATGAGATACATGCGCGTCGGTGTCACTTTGTGGCGCAGCCAAACAGTGAAGTCCTTACAGCACATTGATACACACTCAACGGGGTTGTGCGAAACTCGTTCCTTCTAATGAAACGCAGTTTAGTGATACTCATGCTGATGCAATTATTCATATAATCTCTATTAAAATGGCAGTGTTCGCGCGAAGACATCGGGGAGAAGTTGCGATGTCCCGTTCCCCGAGAGGCCGTGCACATCGCGAACCCGAAAGCCCTCGAGTTTCAAGTCGTACGCACAACCCTGATCCCCGGTTTGTTGAAAACCGCAGCGTCTAACAAGAAGATGCCCCTTCCCTTGAAGCTTTTCGAAATATCAGATATTGTTGTCCAGGATCCTTCCAAAGGTACACAGTCAATCGTCCGTTATACGAACAGACGAGTACTAATCGGAAATCTGTCGCATCAGATGTTAAAGCTCGCAATGTCCGCCATCTGTGCGCGTTGAACTACAACAAGTCACCTGGTTTTGAGGTAATACACGGATTGCTGGATAGGGTTATGCAAGTGCTGGAGGTTCCTTGGGAGGAATTCAAAGGGGACAACGGTTATTACATCAAGGCGTGCGATGGCAAGTGTAGAAAATGTACAAAAATGTTTTAGTTGTAGTACACAGTACACTAACTTGAATGGTATTTTACGCAGATGCAACTTTCTTTCCCGGACGTTGCGCTCAAGTGGTGTATCGCGGGAAGGTGATCGGGAAAGTCGGCGTGGTTCATCCGGAAGTCGTCGCTAAATTCGAGTTAAACATGCCGTGCGCCGCACTGGAAATGACCATCGAACCATTCCTATAAATTTCAAATTTCAGATAAAGTTTATAGCAATAAACATTTATGGTTTAAATACAACGGCTAGATTTCTTCGCAAGATTCACTTTTCTTAAACAAGGAACACGTTTAACTTTGCCGAACGGCCGATTCAAAAGTGAGGCAAAATTTGTGTAAAAAAAAAACAAACAGACAAGATACACGTAGAGGCTAATTGGCGTATCGGGTTGGCACCGCAAAAATATATATAGTTACGTAAATGGATTTGTCAAAGCTTCGTCTCCCAGAGCAGCACGTAGGAATCGTTGCAGTTCAACGGAAGGTCTCCGTTGCCCTTTCCTTTCTTGGGTTTTACCGTTTTGTTGGAGTAAGCGTAACCACGTCCTCCTGCCAGCATTAAAACCGTTGTCGGAGCTACCTTGGTTGAATTCACCGCCGCAAAGTCCGCTTCGCCGGAACCCACCGATCGTTTGCTCCGGTCTCCTCGCATAAAAGTGTTGCCGAACGATACAGGGTTGGAATCTCCAGCAGCTGCTTCGTTGGAATTCTCCGGGCAAGTGGTGTTCGACTAAATCATCAACGACATCATATATTAGCGTGAACCGACCGGACATCTTTACGCGTAGACAAACGTACTTGACTGGAGTCGGCGATGGACACGCAGGAACTACTATTCTCGGATCCCGAAGACAAGTAGTGCGGTTCCGAAGTGGGCGACTGAAGGTTCGACAGATCGAGGGACCTTGGACGGCAGGACTTGAGCCGTAACCGTCGGTCAAGCGTGTTGACAAGGTTCGGCAGAAGATCCGGATCGCTGCGGCGTAGTTCTTCGTCTAGCGAAGACGACACCGGGTCCTCCACGCAGTCCGTCACGTTCAATAAGTTGCCGTACAGTCCGTACACATCGTCTCCTTGATTCGAGACGAGGGACCGTCGTTGCAATGGCAATGTCTTCGAACCAACATCTGCGTTGGCGTAAAACCGTAAAATGTAAACTCGACCGAAACGTTCACCTAACGTGGGAAATATGACGATAATCACCGCAACGTCTACTTCCTGGTTGCCTAGTGACCACCGCGTTGTTGCTAAACCTTTGGAAGTTCCACGGTGCCCCGAGCTTTTCGTTTCCGGATGGTCCTTCGCCGGCGGGAAGCGACCGTGACCTTGTCTGCTGGCCGCTGCTCCTCGAGGACCTGGACCGAGCGGTGAGAGCGAGAAGTAAGTTGACCGGGCCGGCTAGACGATGACAGGACACGTTGGCGCGACCGGTGACCAGAGGAACTCCCTCGAGGCGAGGAAGCGGTAGAGTGACCGTGACTCCGACGTTGGTGCCCACCCAGAGGAAACCTCTGCTGGCCAACAGGGCAGTCACGAAAACCCTGCGGGGACTTCTAGCCGCGTCGTTCTCTGCGCAACGCAAAGTGACCCAAACCATCCGTTAGTACATACGCTCGCGTTTGAAACGACCAACGATACCGTGAAGCATCGCACCTGCGAGAACTTGCTGCACGAGGGGTGAGACGTTGATGTTCTGCAGATGCTGGAAGTTCTCCGTGTGGTAGAGGCAAAGGGTGGCCGTGTTCCTCAAGTTCAACCACAGACCGACCCCCGAGTGCGCGATGGCGTACACGCTTCCCATCTGTTCGTCTTGTACGGTGTAGTTTTTCTAAACATAACCAACAACTGTACAACTATCCTCTTCACAATCATTTCATCTAGCGTACCGTTATTTCCACCGAGTTGGCATCTAAAGTCCATATGCGACGACCGCATCCGCAGTACAGCAACGAACCCACGGGCAAGAGACACGTGACCGGTTCCGCTCCCAGGGTTATAATTTGATGGTCTTTCAGCTGCCAACTGCCATCTGAATCGCAGAACGCCGAGTGAATTACATGCATTGATGTGTTTTAATAGATAAATTCCTACCATGTTTGGCTAGAAATGTAGCTATTGTGCCGTTGCACAGAGCTACGAAAACCCTTCTCAGGTGGTGTCGGATTTGGAGAACCGGCGCGGCCATCACGGCTACACCGAGCTCGTGAGGATGTTCGGCGTCGCTGACGTTATACACGATGACCCTGCGTTAAAACAGACATTGTAATTTGGGCAAATTCCTCATTGCACTTCATTTTATTCCAAGCTCACTTGCGACTGTCCGTTCCCATCCACATTGTAACTTCCCGTTCCCCTTCGGTGCTCACCACCGCTTCCATTGTCGAGATCCTCGTCTCGCGGAATTCCAATACGGCAACATCTCGGAAGGTCGTGTGCCTTAAGCAGCACGCGCTACTCGAGAAACAAATACGGCATCAATTATTTAGTAGGAAAATCTTTTTGGCAATCAAAATTGCGCATTTTGTATCTCTATATACCGGATGATGCAGTTGATGCCGTCGGAGGTACACAGCCACACGTACTCTTGCAAACGAACGCTGAGAGGTCGCGTAGAGACAGTTTGGTAATAGCAGCCGCATTTCACCTAGATAATTGTGTAATCGTAATTATGGCTTTTTGAATCACGGTAGTCTTGTTTCACGCACCCGATGGTACCTCTGTTTGGTCCATAGCTGTATGCATCGGGACGGGTCTGACGAAGAGCGGTAGTTTAGTTAGCGGCCGTTGCTCCAGTTCAGGGACAAGCCACGCGGGTGTATTAACCGAAGCTGCAAAAAGTATTGTATAACATCTTTTTATTTTAAAATATTCAGAAATCTTATTCGTTTTACTATCACTCTTTACCTAATGCCATCTGCGCAAGGCGTAAGTCGGTAATCCAAAGCTGCTTGATGGACGCGTTGTCCGTTTGGAAGACGTGCAAGTCTCGTTGTTCCTTCCCAGTCCTTGCCAATAGAAAGTGTGTTATTTGATGGCGAACGAAACTAGAAACCGTTTACAAAATAAACGCCTCACTTGGTTTTAGACGTGACGGCAATCTGCAAGCAGCACGAGTCGATCCATTGCATCTCCTGATCTTTCTGATGAACTTCCTTCTGGATAGACTGGGATATGGACTGCAACAGCTCGACGGATAGACCATCGTAGTCCTTGCGAAGGGTCTGGACGAGGAAACTCACTCTGCCCAAGACCTCGAAGTCGTGCAAGAGGTCGCCCAATTCCTGACACAATGACTGGAATCTGTTTCCATCGTTTGAACCTAACCAAAATAAAACTCTTATCTACACGTGCACTGCGAGGAGAAATCGCGTGTTGCAAGTTACCGGCAGATTTGTCCACTTTAGATGCAGATCCCCTTCCGGCTGCCATTGCCGCAAGCATTCGGGTAAGAGTCGGCGACACTTCGTCTTGCACTTCCACGTTGCCTATCGGCACGGCCCACTTTAGCGAGAAGCACTCGCTGTTTTCAAATTCCCCCACCGACCTGTCAACGAAATCAGGCGCATTTGTACTTTGCAGTCTTTTACATTTTAATCACACACTTACTTAACGGAGACAGATACGCAAACTAGAATATCGTTCAGGAGAAACAGCCGTCTCATTTTGGACTTCACGACATGACCAGTTGGGCTGAACATCTGTAAGAAAGAACCACAATATAATTTAACAAGTGTAGAAGTGGTTTAATTTCTGGACCGACTTAGCGTACCAACTGCGTCATCGTATCCTGGCGCAGTAAGAAATGAGTTCCTTGGATCAGGGATCTAGAGCTGGTCCTGGTCATCACGTGTCGCAGCACTTCTTTGACCGCGTGTTGCTGTTCGCTCTCCCTCTTCCTCTCGTTCAGAGTCTCGGCAAGGTTCTCCAACTGCGTCAGCGCCATCTGCAGGATCATACGGTCGTGGTGACCGAGCGGGGTCTCTTTCAAGAGATCCTAAAAAGTCGCGCGCAAAACATTGACAACTAGTTGCAAAATCACAGAAGTTGCTTTAAACGCACCTGCAGTAACATGATAAACTGCGGAAACCTTTGAACCGGCTTCACCATGAGTCCGAAGAAGGACAACCTGTCGTTACTCGTGATCTGCTTCACCTATTACGGTAAACCGGCGGTTCGTAACAAACTTCGCGGCAAAGATAAGAGTGATAAAAATCAATTGTCTAGAAGATTTACACCTTGAGGAAGTCGGCGAAAGCACTTTTCCTTTTCGATTCTTGCTTCGCCAACTCCATAGCGACCGAGAAATTATTAATAAAATCGCTGTACGTCTCTAATATGGCATGTGACGAGAACTGCAAAACCAAACATTGTTCAACGTCATTATCGCAAGTCTAATAAAGCATTTAATTGCGATATTAACCCACATTGTTAACAAACACATCTCCCAGTTTCTCATCGCGATCCCACTTCCGAAGATAAGTCGCCAAAGCGACTCGGAACTTGCTGTGAATCATCTGGATGTCGGCCACTCGATGGAAGAGCGTGCGTACTTTGACGAGGCTCACTATTGGAGGGTTACTCTCCTCCAAAGGCGTTTGGTAATCCTAAAAACAACCGGAAAGATCAAACACCGCGTACCAAATTCAACATCCATCCAATCGTTAACCGTATACCTGTATGAGCCGCGTCAAAGAAGCGAGGTACGAATTCTCGCTCTGTATTAGAGCCCCTACAATGTACCTTCGTTTCATCTAAGGATACAAAAGTAAAAAGGTACTCGATCACTAATAACTTGTGCTGCTTGTTGAACTCAAAAACCTTACTTGATCCGGCGTCAAACCGTGAGGAGCCGGAGATAGAGCAAGCGGGAGGTTCCTGTTCAAAATCCTGATTCCAACTAAAGTCTCGTCTTCTGTAAAATTACGTTAAGACGCAGATAAGTAAAGAATTCATATTGGGTTGAATTTCTTCCACATGTTATTTCACCTTCTAAAAGTTGAGGCATTGAACTTTTCAGCTTTCCTTTATCCATGTCGTATTCTTTCTTCCGGCCGAAGAGCCGCATGAATTTACTCTCCCCCTAAAATGTATTAATTTAAAGATATCCCCCAAATACAAACCACAGTTTGTTCATTAAATGGTGCATTTCTGCATCGTTTCCTTCAAAATCTTGAGCCACCATATATAATAGAACAAATATAAATTCTGTACAAGATTTCTGTACGATTCGCGCACCTCCGAGTTCGACTCCTTTTTCTTTGACATGGAATCCACTCTAAACCTGCTAACTTTGAGCTTGACGTTTTGTAGTTTCTGTTTGATCGAATTGGCCCCGCTTTTCGCCAACGAAGTTGTGCTACGTACGCTCTTCTCGGATTCGCTTTCGCTCTCGCTCGCGTCATCCTCGTACGATTCAAACTCCTCGAACTCGTGAGAATTAGTGTTCGGTCGGACGCAATCGATGTCCTCGTAGATCACTTCGTCAGTGTACTCCGAAAGGTTTTGGCCTGAGAAAAAAACAAGTCACGTTTTACTTTCCATATCCATTAACACCACGGTACATGACAGAACTAACATGGTCCAAGACTGCTCCGTCGGTACGTATCGTCGTACAACATATACACCGGATCTTCCGACAACGTGTGCCTCCTCGCGGGACAATCTTCGGCCGCAACGACCGCATCTCCCGCGGCAACCGTAACCCGCTTCTCTGCGAAATTCCCCAAAGTATTTTGTCCCGTAAGTACCGATACGTCACAAAAGTGGTGAAATAGAGATACGCACCCCGAAAACTTGCCAAAGTTGGAAGTTTGTTGAACCAGCGTTTGACAGACGTGGCCGTGTTTTGAGCCGTGGACGGTGTGCTTGGCACGGATTTCAAAGATTTACTTCGACGGTAAGGAGGTCTGGCCATCCAATTGCTGGTATATGCCGGCGCGGAGTTCCTTGCGGATAAAACCTACAATTTAACGAGAAACGTTAGGTACCGTAGACATCGATTCAGACCGTGACCGGTCAGACCTGATGAGATGTCGGCGAGGGATCGGATTCTGGACTAACGCAATCGGAGGGGTTTTGGGACGAATCGCTTTGTACGGGGGACGTTGTAGGAGTGAGAGGCATCAGCATCTGCTCCATGTCCAGGTTGAGTTCCTGCAGCACTTGCGCGTGTTGCCGCTGAACCCGCTGCACTTCACCCACGAGGCTCCAATGCGAAGGTGAATCGGACGATTGTGCGTTGGTCAGATCTGCGTCCTCGGCAACGTCTCCATCGGGCACTCTTTGCGTCAGCTCCTCGTAGATGTTCGCTTCCGTGTGCTCCGTACGGTCCGCGTCATGGAAATTCGTTTCTATAAACGTAACAGAGAAATGACAATCAGTTTTTATAAACTACATGAAAACTCCTGATGACAACAACCATCAAGGTATCTGCATTCTCTTCGCTTGCGGCAACACGTTCTCTCCTGTAATATAGAACATTAATAGATATCCTATTGTACGGGACTGTGGGACTGTTTACAAAAGATAAAAATATATAACACATATACGGACGACAATGTATGCATCGTTTATTATCATCAGCAAGGGGTAAATATTTGTTATTGGCCATCTGGCGGTTGTTAGAAAAGCTACCGCGGCCTTTGACAGGTGTGTTTCCGACCAAAAGGCAAGTGATATAAAATTAGAGTGCTGGAGACATTGCTACGAAAACCATTTGCACCTTCACTGGCCATCGGTATCATTCTCAATTGACATCTAGAAACTTTTAAGCAACTATTTCGTCAACTGTCTGGCTTTCAGGTCAACAAAATATAATCTGTCCAACATCCATATGATATATACTACAATAGAGTGCATTTCGATGTAAATTAGAGGTAAATTCGTTTTATGAAGAATACATTCCCCACTCATTGTAATTTCAATTTTGTAATTGAACACTCGCGTGTCATCACATAAACTGAAATGATTACGTGTTTGGATTTTATGAAAACCGTTTATAGTCAACTCGAAGGGACCACCCAATACAATAAACTACAATAAACTTTCCATACAAGTTGACTGTATCAGAATCTATAAATACAATCGCTGAATTTCCTTTATTTATTTATTTATTTGAGTCCATTGAGAACTTTAGCAACTGTTCATTCTGTCCAAAAGTAGACTAATTACGTTTAAATCAGTTTGTATATTAAAGTGTCATCCCACGTCAAAGCTACAAATGTTGACTATATCACACACAAAGACCTATTACAAATTCTCCTGCAGGGACCTGCAATCATGGTGACACTAACCGAGATGACACCACTCTTGATGACATTAAACGGTTCCCACTGTATTTTAAAGGAGAACTGACACGGTTTTGGAACATACCCTGAAAAGTGGCCTACACAAAGTAAAACATTGCATAAATTAAGTGTCGGAACGGAATCTCTGTGAAAAATAGTAAAAAAAGTTAT
>JAQIWR010000810.1:0-17072 GCA_034695945.1 Glomeris hexasticha
TCGTTTTTTTGGCCTTGTATCAATAAACATGGAACTTTTTAGGGTATGTTCCAAAACCCTGTCAGTTGTCCTTTAATTATACTTGTAACTTTGTAAGTTTATGTGGAGTAAATGTTTGTTATTATTGAGACACGCCCAAGCCATGTGCAGGTCAGGCGTCTATTGCTGTCAATTACATAATATTTCCTATATGGGCCATTTTATCATACATCTCTGGTATTTTGTTTTATTTATCCATCCGATCCATCTATGCCAATTAAAGGTAATGCTTGATAAATTTCAGTGCTATTTTCGGATTATTATGTTAACATAATAAAACATGTAAAAACATAGCCATGGAATTCTTATAGGAAATTGATTTCATTCAGTACTTCGTGCTCTCAAAGCATGAAATTTAAATAATCCATAAATTTGGGCGGTGATGCATGGAGTTGATTTATCATCGATTCCCTGAATAGCCACCAGATGGCAGGGTGCATCACACGATAGCATTCCTTAATGCACATTTCTATTTCTTGCTTCACCCTGTATATAAATGTCCTTTTTTAGTACTATTTTATGTATTTTCATGTTTAAAGTCGCATTGCTGCAATTTTAATCAGTCTTCCTACACATGAAAATCTGATAATGTTGATTTTTACTGATTTAGGCCTAAAAGCCACGTGGCAGAAATGCAATAATCGGACCTGTCAAATCCAGTTTGGCTCTATATATATGACCTGTATCATAAGCTGTTAACTTTGTGTGTAATCAGGATTATTTCACATGCATGGCTGTGTTCAAATTTAAAGTGAAAATTCCGAAAATTCAGTATACATAGTTTGGAAAGTTTATTTCGAAGATGAAAAGTTTTATGTGCAAGTATTTCTTTAGAAGATTTGAAATGATGCACAAATGTTTTTATACGATTAATGTAATATAACTTTAGCATTATAATTACCATGTGTAATTATTGTGCGCCATTTTGTTATTTGGGTGATTCGGCCCCGAGAAGGGTTGACATGATTTAGGGAAAAGATTGGTGCTTGAAAATTGTGGGTAAATTTTATTTTGCCATGCAGGAGGCATGCATGGTTGGATGTAAGTGGAAAAGGCGGTTGAAGCCACAGGCGACCAATCGCCACATTATTCTTGCACAAGCAGCCATAGAGCCTTATGCCACTGTGTGCCACTTGTGAACGACATTACGTTGGTACAGTGACAGGCTGCCAGCATGCAGCGCCCCCACTCGGCGCCATTCTCAAACTAAACATTCTCTCTCTATGTATACAGCTTGGCTGTCTATCGATCGACAAATCTGGGCAAATGTTCGCTCCTCAAAATATTTCTTAGCTATTTGGCCGCATTTATCGCCTTGTGCATTTCCGGAGGCAAAATAATCTCTTTGCTTTAATAAGCACAACAATCTATATATACTGTTTCACTATAGGTTTGATATGCCACAATTGGCTCATTACACCTTATAGTCTGTTATTATTCCATTGCTGTTGCAGCTCTGCTTTGTTGTTCTGCTTGTGATACAATAGCAACCTGTGATATTAGAGCACTTGTTTTAAAGGATATATTTTATGCAACTTGATGAGTTTTTCAATATTATTGGGCTGTTGGTCTTACATGACATATAAAACAACCTAATTGGTCCGACAGTCTGTTGTTAAACATATTGTATTTTCCACTTCAATGCATGATGTTGCACAGAAATATTTCAGTTCGGTGAATTGGCCTGTAACTTTTATCATATGAACAGACCACAAATTACAGCATGTTGCATATTGTACGCATTTAATGTGTATGTTACCGGCAAAGTGCGAGATCAGGCAATGTGAAAAATTTTCCCGTAAAAACGCCGATTACGATATAAAACTAATGGTTTGTCGAAAAAATCATTGTCAACCTAAATTGTTTGGAAGGTCGAAATATATATTATATTCGACTTTTCGTTAGCTAAAGATAGTAATTAGGTTATGTTTGTACTAAAAAACATTACCAAACCTAATCTAAACTAACCTAACCACCCCAGTGCAACTAAAACTGGTTTGACTTACATATTTGCACCCTCCGGTCAATTTATGTTGACGGTGTTTTTGTGGAAAAATGGCTAGTTGTATCGTAATCGGCGTTTGTATGGGACAATTTTGCAAATTCCCTGATTTCGCACTTTGACGGTAACATATGTATCCATTTAATTGTTAATTGACGGTTACTGTGTGTAGTGTCGCACTTGATTTAGAATTTATTATGTATGACTATAGTGTGTCTCAACTCAAGGTTGCAGCGAATCACTTATTGATTTCTTGCTTTATTGAGTAAATATTTAAACCAAAAAACTTTTCATGATGCAAAATTGACGTAGCTTACTTAATAAAGTTAACTGATGTGTATTTTCCCATATTTTTACTTGGCGATGATGTGATAGTATTTTTAACAAACGTTGAAATGTGCAATCTTGAGTTGAGACTCACTATATATAGGTTATACCTGTATTTCTAAACACTATGCAGCATGTGTTAGTGTTGACTTGTAATAATCTACATTTTATGTTATAAAGACAATGGATTTGGTTCGATTGTTTAGCAGGAAACATTTATTTGTATTAATATATAGAAAATTTCAATATTTGGAAAATACAACATGCAATATTTTCAACAATATAATTTATACAGATATGTATTTCCCATCTTATTATATACGTACCATATTTTGTATGTAAATCTATAGCCGCCAGCTTCATGTAATTAAAAAGTAACTTAGCTAATTGAACCATTACTTGTACTATTCCTGTTAATTAACTTTATATATAAATGCATTATGTTGCTTTTATTCAATTATACAGTCTGTTAGTAAATTAATACACTTTTCATTAAAAGAACATTTCACATTTACTTTGTAGTCTTTTAAAATGATATAAGGATAATTATAGGATATTTTTCGATTTTGATAATAATTTTACTTTCTTTAGCATAAAACAAAAAATACGATATTTTGCTCTGCTAACATTGAGCAAGCATTGAGTGAGTAAAAATCGCGATAATTTAATAACGCTTGTGTCAGGATTATTAATTTATAGCGCCACAATGGCGTCGTATATTTTATGCTGGGCTGGTTTTTTTTGGTCCTTTCTTTTCTTCTTGGGAAAGCGCGAAATAAAATGAAGAGGCAGGAATATGCGACATTCGGGTGCTCTATAAAGGTTGGTTGCCTTGGTAGCTGGCAACATTTCAGATTGGATTGGTGAGGTTTTTTTTTCTCGCACCATGCATGTAAAGTCAGCTAGGGTCGTATACTGCGCCTTTCTAGAAAGGCACATTATTGAACAGGCAAGTGCAAGGTGAGTGCTGCATACTAATATCGTTCAGCCTTCAATATCGATCCACTTGCTGCGAGGAATGCTGGGAAACAAAATCATCATCATCATCACTATCACCATCATCATCATCATCACCGCAACCAACACCATCCTGTTTCTCTATATACAGTGACACTTAAAGAAGTTGGACATCTGCTGAATTTAATACACTGAAACCTGCATAGAGTGGAATCTCAAGTGATCAAAAAACTTTCCACAATAGAAAAGGTTTTCCAGCATAGAGAGGTTTTTTTTTAAATCATGGATCATGCTGTCAATGTTGACACAAAAATGTATTTTTTAGACAGTTTCCACCATATAGGCAGTTTCCATCATAGACATTTTCCACCATAGAGTAACGTTTCCATCATAAGCAGTTTCCATCATAGAGTTTCCACCATAGGCAGTTTCCATCATAGGCATTTTCCACCATAGAGTTTCCATCATAAGCAGTTTCCTTCAATAGACAGTTAAATAATTCCACCATAGACATTTTCCACCATAGAGTAACGTTTCCATCATGAGCAGTTTCCATCATAGAGTTCCACCTTAGACAGTTTCTATCATAGCAATTTTTCCACATAGACAAAAGGTACGTCTGTAAAATTCGTGGAATTATTTTTACAAATATTTTGAATGAGTCAACTTTGCTTTGAAGCCTTTATCTTATTACAAATAGTTTCTTAGTGGAATCATCATGGTTCGTTTAGCCCCGCCCAATTAGAAAAATGACAGTTGCGCATGCAACATCCCTTCAGGCTGTATTTCAAAAAATGAAATTGTATACCTACACCCATAATTATGTAGGTACATACTATAGTTTTACATGCATTTATTTATTTACTTTACTACATACAAATATAGAGACTAAAATATAAAATACCTGCTAATATGGAATTTCTAGATTTCCTGGCAAGTCACTGCAATTAAATTGAAAATAATTGGATTTGGAAGAATTGCAATCAAAGCATTTTGTGTAAAATAGTTATGGTAAACACAATTGGCGACCGAATTGAGTGAAGCGCCATCTGACGGAATCCTCTCAAAGTATAGGGTGTTAAAAACTTTGAAATCCAGTCGCACAACTTTTTGTTTGCAGGTTGTTGTTAACGAGATATTTCATATTCGTGTTCAAGGTGTTGCTCTTGCATAGTTTGTGCTTATTAAGACAAATCTGCAATAAACAAGGTTGATATAGAGGCGATAACAATTCGGGATTCTTGTTAGAGTTGGCAATTTTGGTTTGGGCACATGCATAAGAGGGTTAAAATGTAAATGGGGCGTTGCAGTTGCACCAGAAGATGGCATGGCATGGCATGGCATGACAGGAAACTCTAAACGCCGGATTTCCATAATGGACCTTAAAAGTATTCATGGCACTGGAAAGAGGGAAGAAGGGTGCACAGATTTTATGCCAATAAGCTCGAAAGAGAAACGATCATAAAAACTGGGAGCAAAAGAAGCAACGACCAACAATGATACAGCATCTAGTCACAAATGCTACATTTCTTCAGGGGGGAATTTCCTTCTTCAAATATTATTGGTTGCCACGCCATTGTCATGCATACAACAACTACATTACTATTTTTCGTCCACTGCTTGGTTTTCAAATGTAGTATTTCTTTTTACTGCTGTATATCTACATTCTGCCAGTTTGGATGCTCACATTTACAATGTGCAATGACTTTCCTCCATGAAAAACTACTTAACATATAGGTATAGTACTACTTCTTATATAGATGCTAATGTTGTATGCAGTACAATATAAATATCTTTACTGTATTATAATATAAAATTTGTCTGTTGTGGGTTTTGTTTTTACGTTTGTTCATTTCATTGAAAGTTTACTGCAAATATTATAAAAAGATCGATCGATATAAAACTATATGTGCTTTTATATATGACAGAATATGCAGGAAACTAAAATTGCAGCTATTATTTTATTTATGGGAATGCATTCAAAGTTGGGAAACAGTATAGCTATAGGTTAGGTGCAAACTTTTTATATAGGAGGGATATTTTGTTTTACTTCAAACATTAAATATGAAATAATGGGAAGAATTACTTTTGGAATTAAATTGTGGGCTTTATTGAGGAACATTTGGCACCAGCTTCTTTGCCATATTCATATCCGGAAGTTGTTGCAAATAGAAAATAGTTGAGTATGCTGATTTGCATATACAAAACGGTTTAGCATACAAGTTTAATTTCGTTGCGGAAATTTTGGTTTGCAACAATCAATTCAGTAGGCCTATTGAAATTTTACTTGACATTGAATGATACCTATATTATACTTGATCAACATTGTGTTCCCATGGCAATCACAATAATGTATATTTCCATGTAATTCTACCTACACTAAATATAGATGTTTTTGTCCTTGCTTGGAATATGCACATTATGTAAACAAATTTAGTTCTGTGTGTTATAACGAAACCTGTCTACGGTGGAATTGCATGGGACCAGACAACTTTCCATCTTAGACAGGGTGTAGCTTGAAAATTTAATGTTAATTCTCTTCAAAGTATACTATATAGTAGAGTTAAATAAATATTTGAGGGTTGTGCATGACTTTGATTTGCATTTCACCATTGGTATTATATATTAAACAAATGTATTAAGTTGAGAAAGTAATCATTTTTAATCGGAATTTACTTTATCACGTTGTTTTATTTCATTCATTGATGATATATTTGTATGTAAGAGGTATTTGTGATCATATGCAACAATTATTTGTAATAATCTATAGTGTATTCTACTAAGTATAGGTGATAATTTGTTCATATACGTATAACATTGTATCCAATTTCAATATTGCAAAAATCTACTGTAATGAAGGAAATTGGCTGTTTGTTTCTAGTTTCTACCACATTGTTTTCATTTAACCTGTCACAAACATTCATATCTACACACTAATAATGTCACAGTGTGTACTATCACAATATTTTAGTCATTTATCACAATATGTCCATCACCAATATGGTATCACAATTTGTCTTTATGCATGTGATTGTCATATCATGAACAAATGGGCCACATTTATGTTGCATGAAGGCCAAAATAATAATTAAATGATGAGCTGTGAATTCCGAAAACTTGTATTATATGTATATTTGAAATGAGAATGTGCATTTCTGTGGCTGTTAATTTCCAGCTTGAAACGAAATGAAATGAAATAAGCAATGACAGGTTGCATAACAGTCTACGTATGTGTGACTAATTTTATTGTGGTGGAATAATGAGAGGTTTACAGAGTTTGCCAAGCGAGTAAACAACATTAATTGCTCACTGAGAAGTTCATCATCATCTTTGTATAGTAAAAACAAGTCTGCTTTGATCGATCGTTCATTGAGATCTGAATTGCATGCTGGGGCTATTTATATTCGCCTCCTCAATTTTTATCCATTTTATTAGTTTGCCCGATTTGGAGCGCCATCCATCCGGTGGCGCCATCTGTGAGTTTCCGGCTCAATTAACTTATTCAACTGAACGCCCTATGCTATTTTTGTTGCAATGCCTTTCATGTTTTTACTGAAAAATGCCGATGAAAATGTAATACAAAGTTTACATAATTTCAGCAGTTTAGACTGTTTTTTATATAGTTTAGACTGTGTTGCAGTGTTAGTTTCAAAAATTCATATAAAGTGCACTACTTTTTCCCAGAAATCTTATAAAATTGTGCTTGTGTGATGGTAATTTAGGAATAAATTTGTTGTATACAAAGTTTGTGCTCACTCAATAGCTTGCCCCTATTTGTTTTCTTGGAGAAAAACAGTTAATGACTGCTTTTTGAATGTATTGTTTTTCATTTGAAACCCCACTGGGATTTGGCATTTCCACTTGCAAGGATTTTATTACACTCTATTGCACTGAATGATTTTACTTCAATTAAGTAGTCAGTTAAGATTAAATGTAAACGTACAATTCGAATGTATAGTTGTTTTTGTGCTGTTTTTTTTTTAATTCACCCTTGTCTACTGCAATATATGCAAACACGTTTTTTGCTCATTTGTTTCTCGATTGTTTTATTTGTTTACTTGCACTCTAAGTGGATTTGAGTTCCCTAAATCCTAAATCGCTGCGGCGTCAATTTGAGGCCACACTTTTTTTATACTGACACTATAGTGAGGTTAGAAAATGACAAACTAACCATACCCTATATACCTACCATACGATTTTACACGAATTATCAAAAACGGCGAAAGCAAGAGCAATCATTATTTGATTAGGTAAATCAAGGAATTCCTTGGGTAAATGATGAGCTTCACTGCAGGGCAGCATCTTTCGGCACGCTTTGCTGTGATGCACCGTTTCGCCGTTTGTAACAGTTCGTGTTAAATTGTACGTTACTTATCCACTGGTAACACATGCATAATCAGATTAATCATTGGAAGCCCTACAACTTTCCAATTCATTGTACGGCTGTAAACCCAGCCGTTCAAAACAAACAGCCATTTCAAGGGAAAATGACTAACAATTCAGATTTCCTATAATACGATTAGCAATTGAAATGTTACAAATTCCTAATAGGTCAAAAATTATGCAAACGGGTAACATCTATAGTTGGCATGCAGTATGAGTACTAATGGTTTAGAATTATTCGAGAGCAGGTTTATGTCAGTTGGAGACCGTTATGTGGGTGAAATATTTGAATTGTCTTCTGAGACCACCTATATGCACTGATTTCATATTCAGTGACTGTGAGGATAACATCGTATACCCACCTAAACCCTTTCTTTGATACCTCCCATAGTCTTGACTATTATTGAAGGGAGGATATGGAGTGGCCAAAACTCACCATCACCAACATGCACCCACTCACATCCTTTTTCCATGCAAATGGAGGAAAGCAGAGCAAAAAAGGTGGTGCATGGTGGTGATTCAACGTTATAGTTTGGGAAAGTGGGGAGAGGTAAATAAAGGGGCACGCATTGTATTGTTTTGGTCTTTTCTTTTGCATATGGGCATATGGCCTCGTGATGACGAAGGTCCTGGGAAAGCGAGGGCTGCTGCTCAACAAAGTGACCTGCTCCCTCGGTCCTTCTCCCTCATGTCGTCTACTATATATACTATGTAGTTGGTTGGTGCATCGATTCAACCCACAGATCAATCGATTTATTTTCCCCACCCTCTTCCTATATGACCTGTGTGTGCATTCATTCTTTACTTTATCAATCGATTTCCGAGTCACCGAAGCCTTTCAAAGTGTTGTATGGTTGCAATATTAGTCCTAAACGACGTCATCCTCGTCTGCAGCTAGGCTACCCTGCAGAGGTGATAATTTACACAGCCTTAGGGCGGCCAAAGACGCCATGTTGTTATGCGTTTCGCCACTTGAGCACCATATATGAGCAGCAGCAGCATCATTGCATTAGTTCATTCTATTATACATGAACCTATATAGTTCAGATTATAGCACTTGGGTATGATAATCATGCAGCAAATTATATATACAGGTATAGAGAGGTAAATGCGATACATAACCTGTCATAGGTGGAATCGTATACGCTGTATAAAACGCCAATATTTTATATATTACAAGATATTACAAGTTGCAAACTTAATTATGACTTCTTATTCACTTGATGCATATTATTCAGTTGATAAATACCCAACTTCCAACATCTTGAGACACTTTTGGAATTTTTTCTTGTGAAAATTGATAAATGGTGTAAGGTACATTCAATAATTTTGACTGAATTGCCTCCATATCTTCAAATTGGATCCAACTAACATGTAAGATATAGGAAATCAACGTGGCCATAATGGGGAAAAACCACATTGTCCAGGGTGTAAATTAAAGGAAACTGAAATTTGTGGATTTGCACAAGGTAGAAATAATGTGCATGTAAATCATGATTAAAATGCAAGTGTGCATTGGTTGGCATTTTTCAGAGCACATATATGAAATATTGACTTGGATACTGTATATGCAACAACAATGAAGCGTTTTATTTGGCAGGTTTGAAATGCGAGTTTCTCTCCATGTGACTATAAGGCACTTAAAATGCGAATTTGTCGTTTGATTTGCACGACTTTCGCATGCAAATGACCAAGTGGTTGACAATGAAACAGAAGGGCGAAATCACGTGATATCCGGCACGAGCAGCTGGCATTATAGTGGGCACATGTGGAACAAGGGCTAGGGCTAGGTAGGGCCAGGGCCCCCACCCTACAAAACCCCATGTAACCCCATGGGAACCAAGTTCACCAAATGCTAATCATGTTGCCCTGTTAGCGTTCATAATCGATACCTATTAACACCTGGCTACGCATGCGCCATCTACACACAATCATTGCAAGTTTACAAAGCCACAAACTCTCATCATTTCACTTAGCAGCTGATAATAAATTTATACTGTTTGCCGGTGGATAACTGTCATGTTGTGGCCAATTTCAAACTACATGTTTAAGGTGTTGCTTACTGATTATTAAGGGGGAGTTGTGCATGCAATATACATAAACACATAGATGATTAAAATGAACAGTTATTGGTCCCTTCTGGTTAAAATTTAATATTCTCCATTGAAATGAATGTATAGGATGGTGGTGCTGTTTCCATTTCTGCAGTTGACTTGGTTATTTGGATTACTACGCTAATTATTAATGGTTTTCACAGTTGTTTGACTAATTTGCAGAAGGTAAACTATTGTAATATTTATTGTATAGGTTTTGAGCTCAAAATGCAATTTTTATAAAAGAAATATAGTGGTTTATTGAGAAACAGAATACAACCCTATAGTGGCTAAACTATGAAATCAATTTATGCCGCTAGATGGCGCCAGCGTTCGAATACTGTAATACTAAATGCAGGTGTTACATAGGTTATAGGTATGTGCATCCCCAAAATGCTGTAGGGAACAATTTCTCAGAATCTACCAGGTGGATTTTAAAAAATGTTTAGCACAAAATTATGGCAACAACTTTCTGCAGAAGTTGGTTTCATTAAATTCTTAGAAAAATGCTGATCGAAGAACAAAAATGCTATCAACTTTAAAATACTTGTTTGAAATGTTTCGAAAACAAATGTAATTATTTACAAACTAAAACCAGTTTCGCCGAATTATTATTGTAATTAATGAAAGCATTAATTGCAGTGGTTTTAAATGTTATGTAAATATTTCCTATTATTTATATATAGAGTTTATATGGAAATGGGCAAAATTTTGAAAGAATCTGCGCCATTTCAAGTGCTATAAAGTACATCATACATGACAAATTACACGGACTTTTTTGCTGATCATATAGTATATTTATATGCCTTCAGTGCTTGGTCAACCAACAAGTTGGTTTTGGTCAGCGTTGCCCAAACATCTCGCCATTTTCCCCTATTTTTCCCATGATTACCTATTGATCGACTTTCACCAGAAATTGCCACATGTTGTACAGCATACAACATTTACCCCAAATTGCACATAAGACATGAACGTATGGGTTAACTTTATACATTTAGTACAACAATCTCCATACAGAATCCTTTACAGAACATGTAAAGTGTGATAGAATAGGCTCAAACTGTGGTTTATTTTAAACAGAGCAATATGTAGAACTGTTGAAACATTACAAACTATCACATTTTGCATGTAATAATTGAATGAACTTCATTTTCTTTGTGCTATAATTATTCGTACATTTGTTGTATATAGTTATTGCAAATGTCATTGCCTTAATTGCAGACTAATATATATTGTTTGCAAAACTCATTTTGCACAAGTGTTAGGGTACCTAAATGATGTCTATAATTTCAATTTACTTTGTTGCATATAAATGAGCATGGAAATATTTTCTCATTCACCTAAAAACAAACATATAAAGATATATAACATTTAATTGTTGTTTATGTGTGTGCTGATACTTTTATGCTTTAACTGGTTTTAACCAATAAACACACAAAGGGTGTAACATCACAATGCCCTAGTGCAATAAAATTAACACCTTTGCACCATTGGACCAGATACATATACAAAGTCTGAAGAATTTAATTTCGCATCGAATCCCATGATGCTGCGCTCAGAGCTGTGATAAAATGAATTTCGGCGAATTAGTGACGAAATTTTGGAGGTATAAACGAGGTCGATCAATGAAAGTGTTGCTTGACGCTCAGACGGCGCTTCAGCTCACCGATTTCCACATAACCTGCTGTGCATTTTTTTTGTTACCCCTCCTCCAATGTTTTTGTTTCCTTAGTTGCGTTTGGAGGCGTTTTATTAGCTTATTGTGCGATACAATCACTCAGTCTGTTGGTGGCAATTAGGTTGTCAGAAAGCTCGTATTGAGCCCAACAATAGTAGATCAGGTGACTGGCAACAGGCAGAAAGGGGAACAGTGATGTTTCCCTGAGCCCAGTTTTGCGTTCGAATGCCACCAGGGGGCGCCCGAGCGACACGTGCATGCAGTGAAAACAATTTTTCAAAACGATTGTTGTAATTGATGAATGAAAACAATCAGTGTCTAGTTGCTTGGTAGGGTTTCTAGTGTTTTGATGTTACACTTTTTTGCGAATGTGGTTTGGTTGTGTTTGTTTTGATTCTTATTGTTTTTCGTGATATTGATTTTGATTGTTCGTTGATCGTGTTCATCGTCACGTGACCTGTAATCGATAAATGGCACGTCACACGAACCAGGTTTTATTTGCACCCGCAATGCAACAGCAGCAATCAATGCAAATTCAATTATCTTTGCTATTAATTGACTTTCATTTCATTTACTAAATGTTCTTAAATACATATTGTTAAATATTGAAAGCCTATACTAATCCAGCATTTATTAAAAATATATGTTAATTGATATTAATATAATTCAGTTACATATTATTCCTATGGAAATTTCAGAAATCTAATTATTGTATACATAGACAGATGTAAGACTACAAATGAGAAATATACTTATCAACTTAAATTATTCAATGCTTCAATATTAATTCGTTAAAAATTTGTTATTAAAGTTTTAAAATTTCATTTCAATCTACTATGTGGAAATCGCAATTTGTTATTTGGCTTCCTGATTGGCTGTTTAATTTGAAACATCTGCAATCTGGCAACATATCCATGCAAAGATACAAAGAGCAACAATATTGTAAACATGCTAGTATGTTTGTGTAACCCTAACACTGTTTCGTATTACAACAACATGATTGTGAAATTTATTTTCTTAGATTGTATATTTATATTTGTCTTTTTCGTCAAATAAAAATACTTGTCTAATTTAATATTAAATGTACCCAGTGTACTAAAAGCAACTAAAACACATCACCGCAACTTCAGGGCGTAGTAAACATGGATCGACATTCAGTGATCTGCATGTAGGGGGCGCTGCGAAGTAATTTTACGTATGTAATGAAATCTGTTCAGAATAAACGAAAAGATGTGTAATCCTGGAATAAATTGCACAATTTAAAGAATAATTTTTACTTCAATTTAGCTACATTAGTTTGTAGTTTGGCTGCTGGATTAATTCACAAACTCAATTTTCCTGAATTTTTATTGTAATATTAATTCAGTAAATCTGTTAACAATTGATTTAATAGAAATTATAAACAATAAATTAGTTTAATACTAATTTGTTACTATACAAAACAATTAGGGAGTTATTTATACTGGTATAGTTGGCAATATAAAAGTTATGATGTTGAAGACGGATCGATTAATTGTCAAATTATATAATGTATTGAATTTCACAGCTGATTTAATTGCTTTGCCTTGCTCTGTATGATATACTATATAGATTATATGCAGTGATTTCATGCTCTGATTAGAAAAAGAAACTTGAATGACACGTATTTTGATACGCTTGATTGTTTTTGAAGTTAAGTATATTTAATATAAATACATAGAAATGTGATAGTATAAATAGATGGATGAAGAAGAATAAAAAAAGGAGGAGTTTATATCGATTTCTGGAATTTTTCTTGCTTTCTGCCTGCAACCAAGCTGCAAATACAGTAGGCTGTTGAAATACAATATGGTGCCTTGCAGCTCGATATACTGACATTTAAATTCCTTTTTGCTTTGAAAAAAAAATAAAAATACACACAGACCTTGCTATTAATAAAACAGCTCATTTCATAACTTTTTTAACATGATTTTATTCAGCTAGTCCTTACTTCCTTTTTTCATCTTATAATTGTAATTGTTGGCAACGTTTTTACTGTTTTTCTTTTTATGCGGATTACTTTGGATCTTCCCTTCATATAAACAAACAAGCAATAAAAAATAAGAAATAAGAAAAGAAGATGGTGTGATTAAATTTACACCTTGATCGTGTGAAGAAGCTGAACTTTTTTTACACCAATAAATTCAACACGTACCAAGGTGACATTTGTGTTTGTTTAAGCTGTAGGTTGGACGCGATTCTAATAGTAATAAAAAATGAGAGTTTTATTGTGTGGCAATCGGGTTAATTACAGGGTGGAAAATTGTAATTGCAGTTTAGTTTATGTTATCATTTTTAAAACGTAATAAAATGTTTCTATTATTCTTTGTTTCCTGTCAGCTGGAGGCTACATTAGTGTAAATTATTGTGCACAAAGTGTAAAATAAATACATTTTTAGATGTAAATCCCAGGAAAAGTTTTGTCAATATAGTGATCGTTTAGGGTGAGTCAGCATGGATTCTAATTCCGCTAATCAGCGCCAGGGCGGCGCTGCTTAATAATTTCATACAATTTCATGCTAATATACGTCAAATTCAATGGAAAATAAATTTAGCTGTTGTACATAAATTATAATTTTCATGAGTTTAGTATATTATACGTTTCATTTGACCATATCCAGACTTATTTGTCTCCAATAATGGGCTTCACCAAAAATAGTGAAAGTGCTGTTTAATTTCCTTATTATTTTAGTGAATTGGTTTGTATAAATTTAGTATTTTTATTTCTGAATCATTTCAGACTTAGGAAGGGGTTAATTAATTTACAACAATATATACCTATACAAAATCATCTCCCCGAATTAGTTGGGGAATTATATTGTGTATCTTTAATAGACGGTAAATTCAAGTAGTATTTAATTACAATAGCTTCACTAAAAAATAGTAAAACATTGTTGTTTCTTATTGTCTTGGTTAATTTGTAAATGTGTTTATTGGTTTTGCTTTTAGGGAGTTATTTTGTGTGTAATGAACGTCTAATGAAATGAGATGTGATTCAGATAATACGGGTTGTGTGAGAGATTTAGTTTAGAAATGCTGTAGTTGTAATGATTTTGAATTCGCAACTGAATGAACACGTGTGTGTATAGGTTTCGATTTGCAGTGCTGGGAGGGTTTGGTTTGTGCTTGATGATTTCAGCTCAATAAATGGTGCGTTATTAGCCAACAGACAAGTCGTAATTCGTGATTCGAGTGAATCCTCACTTATCGATGCATGCTTAATGAGGAATACAATTATACATGAAAAGGGAACCGCGAAAATTGCTGTCTTGGCCCGGGTCATTGCGGCTGCTACACAAGCATCAATCAATAACTGCTCATTAATTGGTCACAGCCAGCAAAGGAGTGCATGTCGGGAATTAGGTTGCCAACTAAGTATAGACACTGATAAATATCGATTGCCCACCAAACCACCACCGACCACCACACACCAGCAGCAGACTGCTATTTCACAAAATGGCTGCCACAGTAAATAGTGTAATGGAGAAGAGAAATTTAGCAAACCACTCAAATCGATCAGACCTATACATGCTGCATGAGATATTTGATACCTATAAAATTCATCATAATGCATGTGATAAACTGCATTGGACATTATTATTAGGTTGCTATATATTGTTTTTTAATTGGACAACTAGGCATAATGGGTTTTATTTTAGCACTGTAATTTTCTATCCTTGAATTGCCGCCGCAGAGGCTAATATTTGAAACACTATTCTTACTTTCTGCTAATTCAATTAGGCGATTAATCGAGGGAGGTGCATAAAAATTAATTCACCTAATGAAATTAAATAAGAGTTTAGGTTGTTTTTGTTGTTTTATTATTTGTTGTGAAGAATTATGTAGTATAACATACGTAATTTAAATTAATGACATTTAGTTGTGGCATTTTGCAAAGTGTAAGTGCATGAAGGAAGTCATTTGTGATTGGGTTATGTGTGTCACATGTTTAGTAAATACGAGCACGTGACATGACACTCGGCACTCAATCATGAACTTTGTATTTGACTTAATGCAACCTGGTGGCATAAAAATGTACTATAGGGCCTACGTACCAATTTAATATAGTGGAAAATATGTATAGGCCTACGTATATATAATTTGAAATTAATACATGCAAATACAGACAAATGTTTGTTCAGAAATTATAAATAGGCCTACTATACTTCTGCAAACAAAATATTATAACAATAACAGAAAACAATTTTTGTGGGTAAAAATCATTTATTTTCTGTAATTTTATAACAAATTTTGAACGAACATGCAATGAATAAAAATGCAAATTCGGCAACACTATCACCAGTTTTGTTGATTTTTTGTGCTCTTTATATAGAGCACATATATAGGACTTGAAAAAATTATTTCACAGTTACCTGAGGCTGACCTTGGCCATAAAGAAAGGTTATCAGTCGGAAAAAATGCGAGAAATCAATAAAAAGCATCATCACTTCATCCACTTATAAATAAACTTCCAACTGTTATTTACTATACTTGTAAATGGAGCTCCAAAATGAAATCTCAACTAATTACAAGTGTGTTAATTTCTTGTATTGAATCAGTTTCCATTGATTACATATCATTATGGGTTGGTAATTGATGTGTGGATTTTGTCACTCGACTTATATGCAATCATTAATCTCCTAGCTGCTTTGGCATAAAACCCAACTATATATGTATAACTGACAAATTTCCGATAGGCATATAATAATACAAATATTGGGTGCTGCATATGCATGCATGTATAGAAACGATAGAAAATCAGTTAATTATAGTAAATCGATAAATGTCACTGAATCCAATTTGGGGCGATCAATTAGAAAAAACTTGACAGTCAATGTTATTTGAAAGTTTGTTTGTGTCAACATACAGAATTCTGTAAAAGTATACGTGGTTTAATAAAATAAAATGGAGCTTGTTAACATAAACAATTAATAGGTTTTTGTTCACAAATAGACGTAAAAACAATTGTTTTGCAAGTAAATTTAATTAAATTTAAATTCTGTAGAAGAACCCAAGCAGGAATTTAGTAAAAACCAAATACTGTATGTCTTTGAGTTAGTAATTAATTGTTGTTTTTTTGTTTAGTTCTAGGCCAAAATACAGGGAGACCCCCATTTCGACCCGAGCGTTTTGCCGCGGCCGATTCGTCGTCGTCGGTTTGACGCCGGACGTTTCGGCTCGAAGCCTTTCGGCGCCGACATGGTTCGGCGCTACCCGATTTGTCGCCGGTACAGTTCGCCGCCAATACGTTACGACGCCTCTACGTTTCGCCCCCCCGCACTTTTCGGCGTGGGTACTTTTCGCCGCCTGTACTGTTCGTCGCCCCCATGTTTCGCCGCCATTACATTTTCACGATAAAAATAATAGCCGGTCTCTAATAAAAGCCAGATTTCCATTAGAAGTCAATTCGTTGCTAACGGGACAACACTTCTGACGATCAATTCGAGCAGTTTTTAACATATGTAAGCCTATGGAGAGTGTGCAAACATATGTTACCGGCAAAGTGCGAAATCAGGCAATGTGCAAAATTTTCCCGTAAAAACGCCGATTACGATAAAACTAATGGTTTGTCGAA
>JAQIWR010000811.1:0-17070 GCA_034695945.1 Glomeris hexasticha
AAAGTACAAAAGAACGCTTTGGTAATTACACATGATAATTTGCATGAGCGTGGAACAGCTAGAGTATTCTGACTATAACAATCTGACTTCACCATGTTTAATTCGATTTTTAGGGTAGGAAATAGGTGTCAGTTCTCTTTTAACTCCATTCTAACGGACTTATTCATAAGTGAATTGGTGAATTGGGATTTTTTTCTGGGTTGCATCTAATACCGAAATCGTAATTTGTACTATATATACATTTGTTATTAAGTTACGGCTTTATTATTCGGTTAAACCGTTTCCAGTTTATACGCGATGCCGAGTGAAAATCGCCAATATAAGAAGTCTAGTCAGAATGCGGCGTTTATTTTAGAAGTCGATGTAGCGCAGCCCCGCATCTCGCAAAGCTAGTCATCGAAAGCTTGTGTATATATATATCGAATCAAATAAACGAAGCCCGGTCAATGTTTGCTGCCAGTGGTGAAGCTGCCGTCGCCGGAGGAGCGATCGTCTACCACAATCCGGTCGACTTTCCTCCGGGTGGGTTGTGCACCCTGATCCCGGCGCGTCCGGTTTTGCTGCCTTGAACGTCGCTGTCGTCGATCTGAGCACCTGAAACGACAAATTATGGGGGTGAGACGCGAGACACTCGACGCAAAATATCACGGTCACCGACCCGACAGACTGAAGCTGGAATCTTGCATGTTTCGACCACCGCTGCTGGTCAGAGGTCGGCTGTACTGAAACTGCGGAGCCGCTTGAGACGTGACCGGCGTCTCCACGTTCTCGC
Organism: Glomeris hexasticha; assembly: GCA_034695945.1. Lineage (NCBI taxonomy): Eukaryota > Metazoa > Arthropoda > Diplopoda > Glomerida > Glomeridae > Glomeris > Glomeris hexasticha. Next base: position 773 of record JAQIWR010000811.1, read on the forward strand.
GACGGCCCTTGGACTTGGTCGGGGTGCCGTTGGCCGCTCCGGACTCCGCGTCCGCCACCGGTCCCTCGTAAGCTTCTCGCTCGACTTTGAACGGTGCCCGGGCCTGAAAAACCCAAACCCCAATTATTAATAATCACGTTCGAGGTGGACTCGGAAGAGCGTCTTACGGTCTCCCTCTCGTGCACTCGCATGTAGACCGTGGGCGAAAAGACGGGAGTGGGTACGAATCTTCCGGCTCCCGCGGACACGGTCAGTTCACCCCGCTCGACGACGACTCGCCCGTTGGACACCACGTACGAGGGCACGCCGTGGCACTCCATGCCCTCGAATATGTTGAAGTCGACGTTGTGCTTGTGCGTCTTGGAGCTGATGGTTCTGGTGGCGCGGGGGTCCCACACCACCAGGTCCGCGTCCGAACCCACCGCTATCCGTCCCTTTCTGGGATACACGTTGAATATCTTGGCCGCGTTGCTGCTGGTGGCCGCCACGAACTGGCACGGGTCCAGTTTACCGGTCATCTGCGGGGAACAAAACGAACCGTTAAACGACGACGCGGAAGGTGTCCGTCCGATAGCTCCCTCCGAGTTAGAAGAAAGGAAAAGCCTGCCACCGACCACGCCCTTTTCCCAGACAACGGACATCCGGTCTTCGACGCCGTTCACACCGTTCGGAATGAAGCGGAAGTCGTCCTTGCCCATCGCTTTCTGTTCGGCGCTGAAAGTGCAGTTGTCGCTGGCGGTCACTTGCACGGCGCCGCTGTTAACAGAAGCCAATTGAGATAGGATTCACACTTTGAGGTGATGAGAAGCTTGCCTGGACACCAGGTTCATGAGATGTGCCGGGGTGGAGACGTCGGGTCGTAGCGGGGGCGACATGACGTGTCCCGCGGCGTGTCGCCAGCACTTGTTGTACTGGTGGGTGCCGTCCGTGCCCAGACCGGCCGCCAGAACCTCCCCGAAAGCCACGTAACCTGCGAGTACCACCGGGTTCACGCATCTACCTTGCGCGGCAACCGGTTGATATTACCTTCCAAGCGGCGCTGGACGAACACGTCGGCGGCTTTCTTGCTGTTGATGTGCACGATGTAGACGGGGCAGTTGACCTGGTTGGCGAGCACGATGGCTCGGTTGGTGGCCTCGGCTTCCACCTCCTCCGGTCGGCTCTGCTCGTGGCCTTCGGGACCCGTGATGCCCAGATGCACCAGTCGGTCGGCGTTGTAATTGAGGGCGTCGCAGTTCTCGGCGTGGATCTGGGCCAGGGCTCCCAACTCCTTGCACCACTCCATCACGCACAGCATCTCGTCGTCCAAGATCCTCCACGCGTTGTAGGTCATGAACATCTTGAACGAATTCACTCCTGCAACCGCGCTTCGATTAACTTATCTGTTGGAGGAGGAGGAGGAGGAGGGGGAGGGGCTAACCTTTCTGGGTGGTGAGGAGTTGCATGTCGCTCTTGACTTTTTCGTCCCAGGAGAGGACGCAGACGTGAAGGCCGTAATCGCAACAGGATTTGCCGTCGCCGGCGTCCCTCGACCTCTGGTAAACGTCCACGATCGACTCTCCTCTGACTCCCACGGCAAAGTCAACTGCAAATCGTACAACCGGTCACCAAAATGACGCTGCAAGATGGTATTAAAGGGACAGTCAAGTCAACAAAACAATTTTAATATGTTATTCAGAGTGATAAATTATAGAGAATGGCTATTCGATATGTTAACCAATTCGCAACGGTTAACGAGTTATTAATTAAATTCGAAAAAGGTATGCTGTCGGCAAATTCAACAGCCGTTATAAGTAATGGCAATGGAGAGGACATCGGCGAGGGCTGTGCTCGGCAGCGCACGCATTCCCCCGTTCTCAACATCGGCTGGCCAAGCTTTGGCCCGTTTTTGCTAAGGGGAGCAGCCAATTGACGGTGACAGCCGGATGCCGTCGTAACGGTCGTTTCGCCAGCTCGATCGTAGTCGTTACGTTCTATATCTCAACCCCCATGGGTGATTTGGCCATCAATCCGCGCAAAGAAAGAGTTCCATCGACAAATCCGTCTCGACGGTTAACCATTGCGCATTGGTTAACATACCAAATAGCCATTCTCTATATATATATATATAGTTTATTACTCCAAATAACATATTAAAAAATTTTCGTTGACTTGACTGTCCCTTTAAATACTTATAATATGTAAATATCATAGAATTATATCGAGTAATATATCAAATGCCCATCGCGCACTTACATGGGGACCGGGAATTATAATGACTATATAGGACCGGGTACATTGATTGATGCTTTGATCATGTTCTTGTCCTAAATATTGGGCAGGTGATGTATCATCTACATATATCAAGCATTTACTGTTCTTATTACAGAGTATTTAAAGGGAATTGGAGTGAAGACGCGCGTAATTTGCGTATATAGTATGTATAGTTTTATCGAAGCTCAGGGTAATTGCCTCCCAAGTGTAACCTAAGTTGGTTCATTTCCCCTAATCAGTTAAAAGTGTGTATAGGCCTACTATATTTACTTGAGCTGTTTAAATGATATACACAAATTAAGAAACACACGCACATCCAGGGCAGCTAATGTGTGGACGTGATGCGGTTTTGTGACTTTGTCGTAAATTACAAAGTAAGGACCTTAACGTAACACTTCATCTTTTAACTTAACATATCATCAAAGATATTAACAAGTTAATATACTATATGTCAGTCTACAATTAAGACATATCCATAATGTAGATTGATTTATACGGTACGGTGTACGTTTCAAATGAAATGCCGTTAAGAATTCCAATATTTGCCTTGGATAACAAAATTGAAGGAATTACAGAACAAATAACTATAGGTTCATTAGTTTATATTTTGTACAATTAGTAGTATATGGGAATCATATTTGGAGTTTAGTGAATGAAAGGGAATGTTGTTAACGCACGCGGCAAATATGCATCGGTGCGCATGTCATTTGAAACAACCTGTACAATATTCACGTTATGAATTTGGTTAAGAAGTAAGAAAGTGAGCAAGTATAGAATGTATAAATATATAATACCTCTATATAATAAATAAATAAATACATTAATTAAATACGATTAATGTGCTCGTCGCTCGAACAAATAAACCGCGCGTAGTATTGCCGTAGACTTATGTAAGTTACTTATATACTGTTAATTGTCTCCATTTTTAAGTACAAAGAAGTTGCCTTTTCATGTAACTTCGTGTTTGGAGTGATTATAAATGTAAGGCCGAATGTTGATATCAGTTCATATAATTTTCAAGTGTTACTTGATAATGAGTTGATCGATTTTCTTTTATGGACATACATAAAGTTGTTTGTTATTTACTTATTTATTTATATAATTAACGCCTTGGAGACAATATATATGTACTGGTTTTAAGAATAGTGAAATAAGTACAGCTAGCTTTGTTATTATATACTAAATCTCACTCCCATATAATGTGATGAAATTTGTGAAATTTACTACTATAAAAATTCTAATATTATGTATAATATATATAAACATATTTCCATCCGGTGCATTAGACTATTAAATGAAAAATATGACCTATAATTCAGTATAATTGGAATATTTAATAAGGTGGAGGTGATTTTGAGTTTCTCTTCGATAAGCAATTTATATTTACGACTGGTGGAGTTGATTTCATTTTATCCAGCTGTTACTGAACATAAATATGTAAATAAGTCTGGATATCCGGGTGTGATTTTGGCAAGGAATTTATGACATTTTTCGTCTTTATAAGTGATAAAAACGAGAACTAATTTAAAATGTGAGATCCTTTGCATAATTGCGAAAAATAAATTGAAAATATAAACTTGTTTATAGTAAATTGACTTTCTTGCCAGTTTTAACTAAAGTTACTAATAGACTAATGTTAACTATAATTAACATGACCAAGAACATTTTTTCGGTTTTAATTCAAATTAAAAGAAAAGTGAGTTGTGCCGCGCAGGCAAAGTTACGCTGGGATTTTATCATTACAAGTTTTGCAAGTTTCATAAAAGCTGTTAATTGTATCTATACATTTTTATGTATATTTGATTATGATGCATTGTATTTGTAGACATTTAGCAAATGTTAGAATAGTATATAGTATATATAATTTTAGAAATTTGTGTAGCTTTGTTAAAAATATGAGCATAATTTTATAAATTGCCTTAAAAGTGCTTGCAATTAAGGTTATATTTAGTCATTTTATAAGGTTGTTGCTAGTAACCAATTGCATCATTTCAAGTGTTGACGAATTTAGAAAGTAAATGCAATAATTTTGCACAAATTTTACATTACGTGCCGACAAAATTGGATTACATGTAACTTACTTTTTTTATGAATTGTAAAATATAACCATAGATTTGTTCCAATTAGATTGAGCTTGAGTCAAACTCGCACTTGATTAAATTTCATGAAAATGTTTAATAATACCCGAGAGTGTCAGCAGCTCAAAAATATTTCTCAATTTTCAAATTTAAGATGCAATTTTGAAATGTTAAAAAGTGGGGATTCAGAAATTATTGTATTGTATATGTAAGTTTGATTTGATTAAGTATATAGCAAGATATTACAGCGAATATAAACAGTTTCTTATGCAAATGTAGACATCCGTCCTCGAGAAATCTGTTTACGGTACTTCCAGCGCGTCAAGTAAATTACAAGATATTTGAAAATAGTGTATCACATGAATCGAAGATCTGTTAATAATGTGTTGCATGTTCGAATTTAGGTGATTCGATGTTACATTTACATTTAATGTGAGTAATGTCCTCCTATCCATGAAAGAATGTTGCACACAGCTAGTCAGTTGCCGTACGTACAATACACTTTCATTTAATACTCTTGAAAATGTTAATTTATTTGCTTAGTTTTGCTGGTTTTCTTTTAATTAAAGTAAAGTGTTGACCTCAGTGAATGTAATTCACAAGAAAACAATTTTTTTAATTTAATGAGCATATAAGCCTATATCACATTTAAAGGAGAACTGACACGGTTTACGATCATCCGTGTGTAAGTAGTGATCGTGTCCCTGATGATGATAATAATAATAATGGTTATTTGCTCATTTGTGTGAGCGCCGCCACCCAACAGTCGCAAGACTTATGACGAAGGGTGTGCGGCGGCAATACATGTATGCTCTGCAGGGCAGTTTCGTTTTGAATTCCACAACACAGTAGCGCTAATGACGTTAATATACACGTCAATTTAAAATTCAGCGAAATGCAATGACATGCAATTCTTCAAATCAAATGAAAATTACAATACGCAAAATAAACATTAGGTGAACAGCAGCGACACGGAATTACACAAAGAAAACTTTGTCATACTCATATAGCGTTCAAACGGAAACGGGCAGTTGACCGAAGAGCTTAGTAGGCTCCTTACTGTACAATTTGTTGGAAATGTTTCCGGAGATATCTAACTGGCTTGCAAACGTGTCATGGCGGCGACACATCCTTGACACCGGGCCGGTCTTGTCAACGTAAAATGAAGACCTTGTGTCCAGTTCCAGTCGAGACACACATCCGAATCTCCCCCAGAACAGAAGTCCAGGGGACATCACATTGCCTCGGAGAAGGGCACGCAAGAACAACCCGTCTCGTTGCACAAGGGATGCTTTACCGGACAGCAGGTCCAGTCTCTTGAGCATGTCTCCATAAACATAGGGCACGCGACGGAAGAACCTCTGGTGGAGGGAAAACACGAAGCAACGTTGATGCCCTCAAGTTTCTCTATGAGGTAGTTTGAGCATCCGGACCAAGTAAGGGAGCCATACAATAACCTGGACGGACGAGCGTGATGTACAGCTGCCTCAGCGGAGCCCAGAACTTGAAGACAAATGTCAAATGGTACAGGATACCCAGGAACCGGTTGCACTCTCCGACTAGGCGCACCACATGGTCCCGGAACAGGAGACCATCATCGAAGAGCACACCGAGGTCGCGCTAGGTCTTGACGCGGGGTATCTTCACAATGCCAATAGCATTGGATAGGTCACCACATTGGTATTCCTGGAAAAGGTCACCACAGCTGACTTCTCGGCATTCAAGCGCATACCATTCGCGCAGACCCAGGACTCTACATTTTCCAAGGCCGCTTGCAGAACTTCGCAGTCCTGTACACTCTGGATGCTCCGGCCGATCTTGGAGTCATTCGCGAAGTACTTCTGCATGACCTCCAAGATGGAGCGGGCAAGGTCATTGAAGTACAACTTGAACAGTAGAGGTCTAAGCACTGAACCCTGGGGCACTCCGCGGCGAACCAAGAATCGGGCTGAACCAACCATTCCATTCACACGAACACAGCAGTTGCGGTCGCGCAGGGACCCTTTTTTCAGAGGATTTTCGATTGTCCCATCGTTATCAGGGACACAATCACTACTTACACACGGGTTATCGTAAACCGTATCAGTTCTCATTTTTAACCATATATGAAATATTAGTTTATTGTCTTTTGTAATAGTTCAGATTTCTTTAAAGGTGAGCTGACATGGTTTTATAAGTTAAAACAATTAAGAAAGTAAATGTTGCAACAAAATCTGTGGATCAAAATTAGTAAAAAAGTTATTAGAACTTATAAGTTAAATGGGGTAATTAAGTTAGTAGGTTCATTTATGCTAGCTAACCTCCTATCTGACAAACTTTAAGTCTTTGAGTGCTAATAACATTTTACTAATGTATACACAGTTTTAGTGCTGACTTGCTTTCATGGTTTTTCTCTGTTGTACGTACGTTAAGTTTCAGGATACCTTATGCAAAATCATATCAGTTTACGTACCTTTAAACATTGACTTTATAGGCATAAACATAAACACAATTTCTGCCAAAATTAATAATAAAAAGGTCATTTCAGCATGGGATCAAGGCATGAATGGTTTTTTGTTAACCGGTCTTTATAAAGCGGCATTGATTTCTGGTCCGCATCAAGAAATACAGACTTAAAAATTTCCATGTAAACTGTGCATTTGTTTGGATATGGATGCAATAATCGTGCCATATATCGATTTATATCGCCTGTAATATTTGTACCATCCCATGTACCACATGCAACTATAGTGTACAGATCAATTTTCCATACTAAGAGTCTCATGTAGTCTCCATTAACTTGGTACCAGTTGGAGGCAAGAATGATTGAAGTGAAATTGCACATAATATTCGGAGTAATGGTGTTTATAATGAAAACTTCTATTAATTGCACTTAAAAAATCATATACAATAGTTGTGTAATATGGTTGTACATCCCATATAGGTTATCGAACCTTTCAGGAACTCGCAAGACACTTCACATAATATAGATAATATTCATTACCATAGACATGCATTATAACAATAGACAGTAAATGTATATAACATATACTTAATATCGAAACAGTATTTAAAATAACATGTACACGACATTATAGTACATAGCATTCGCATTTGGTAGAATCTCGTTTAGCACAATGCGATACAAATTTAGTTTGTGGCATTACAAACTACATATGACATTTTTTTGGAGTACATCCCATATAATAATCTAACACCAATCCATTCAAATTAGGATTTGGAATTGGTTGGTCCGAATGACAAATATTTACAGAGGTGACATGTCATGCGGACATGTGAAAATCGCACCTTTCAGTAATTGTAAGCATCATAACTGGCCTGAAAACAAATAACATTGTTGGCTATTACTATGTAGTATTTCGGGAAATTAATTTTTATAGCTGACAACGTTATTTTGCAGGCTAGTAAGTACATATTAGGTACGTAAATGGACTTTTGCGGCTTTTTAATGTTGTCGATTTACGTGCTACGAATACGATCACGTACTATGGTTGCAATTCAGGTAGTTGCATGTCACTCTAGATAATGATAATAAGCATTTGAATAGTAGTTTATTGGGAATTGCAGATAGTAACACTATAATATGAACGGCCGATTTATTTTTATATCCGAACATGAATTCATTTGACTTTATTGTTTCTGTAGCTGTTGAATATTTAGTACAAACATTTTGTACATGTATTGATGATGACAATTTGGAATAACCAATTTAGTGTTGTGTACATTCAGGGATTCCTTTAAAAATAAAGATGAACTTGAAGAAATTGGAAGCGTTCTTTGAGGCGCATGGAACACGCGACACGACTTGCACAGTAATGGTGTTTATTTCGAATTTAAAGCAAATTTGAGCAAAATTCAGTATATGACTACACCGTATGTGAAGAATGCCAATTAAACAGAATGGTACATAAAAAGTAATTAAGGAAAAAATGAAAAATAAGTGTTACAGCATTTACTCGCTCGGGTGTCTTCCAGGCACTATAAAATTATAATAATGATTATAGTAGCTATTTCCAAACTTAAGCAGTTAAAAGAAATGGTATATTAGCTAGTTTCATAACATGGACATAGTTTCCTGAGTATATATTGCATGTAACTGTAAATTAGAACTTTCTACTGTTGCGGACAGCGGACAATATTACTTTCAAAATTTGTTGTACATAATAAATTCGATGTAAGAGTAATTCATGGTTAGTTATATAAAGGTTCGATGTAGTTTTAAGCATTCTCATGCAAATCACGTATTTCAACAAGTAACTTTGTAAAATCAGGTCGGTCGATATCAACAGCAGCCCAGCAGTGTATCATAAGGTGAGTGTAAATGCGAAGTGAACACGTCTCGGGACATCTAAGCCTTTTTTCGGATTCCAATGCTAACAGCACATCCTTGTTATCCTTAGAATAAAGAAAAACAGCTGTCAATCAACAAGTCAAGTCTAGCACCATATACGTATGTACATACGGGGCAATCTGGTATTATAGGATCCTCTCCGAACGAGAACATTTCCCATAATGTTACTCCAAAACTCCAAACATCTGACTTATGGGTGAATTTCCAATGTCGAATAGTTTCAGGAGCATACCTATTATAAGAAAAGAGAACTGTAAGAATGCACAAGAGCAATTGATGGTGATGTATCGCTTACCAGCGGATTGGAAGGTTGCGCTCGGTCTTGAGACGGTAATAGTCTTTCGGTCCTGTCTTTTGAGCTAATCCAAAGTCACTGATTTTAACACTGCTGGCTGTTTCCACTAAGATGTTCCTTGCTGCTAGATCACGATGAACAACACCTTTTTGGCCAAGGTACTCCATTCCCTTAGTAAGATAAGCGTATTTTTGAACTAAATTAACACCAAATGCACTAAAGGAGTAATTTATACAACTGAATATTACTGCAGAAATAATAAGTTTATTCTCAACTGTTAAAGGTGAAATGCCGAAAGTACAGTAGTAAAACAGTTATTAGCACTTATTAGTTATATTGCCCATGTTTCAACGGGGTAATTAAGTTAGTAGGTTTTGGCAAACTTTAATTGCCAATACCTTTTTTACTAATTTTTACAGAGATTTTGTTTCAACATTTGCTTATTTCACAGTGCCAGTTCATGCACATTTAAAGATATATTTTACAGGAAAACAGTTGTTCAATTAAATGGTTGTTTAATAGTTATTGAGGAAAACATTTATTAAATTCAGTTAGTTTACTAATATACACATTCTACCATAAAAATTAGAATCAGGGATTTATAACAGTTAATAACGTTTATCCATTCAAATATATACCAGGCTAAAATCAGTTGTTGTTAGTGGCAGTGATTAATATACGTGTATATTAAATACCTCAGCAACATCCATTGCAAATTTCAGCAGACATTTCTCAGTCAATGCCTGTTTGTGCATTCTAAGGTATGACCATAATGAACCAAGAGGAACAAACTCCATAACTAACAGCTTTTCTGGTTCTAATTAGTACAAAAAAATTGAGGAGAATTTATATAAGCAGTTCAAAAAATGTTATTTGAGAAATGTAAAAATATTTTATAATAGGAACCTTTTACTATTCCTTTAATCTGCACGATATTTTTGTGCACTAATGATTTCATGATATTAATTTCCCGCATCAGCTCCTTCGATTCGTTGTTGCCGGTATCTCCAATTTTCAGTTGTTTGACTGCAACTATTTCTGGTTTTGTACCAGGACTTCTTAATATTCCACGGTGAACTTTGCCATAACAGCCCTGCAGTATTTATAAATGAAAATAACATTAATTTATGATCTTTATTTGAATCACGTGTATTTTAAACAATTATTGCAACCTGTCCAATTACGCCTTGTAATTCCAGATATTTCATTTTAATAATCCACAAAGGATCGTTAATCTTATCAGGATTGTCTTCATTATCATAATCATCATCATCATCATCACTATCTTCATCTTGTTGATCGTGAACTATTTCATGATACGGGTGATCTCTACAGAATGGATATTCTGGAAATATATATGTACAATTATTACAAATATTTCTGGCTCTTTTTTAACCGAATGGTACCATGATGGTACTAACTATAAATTATTTTCACCTTGATGAAAAATTTGATGCATATCCCGCATGATAGCTTGCGGTTTCATTCTAGAATCCGGATCGCGCAACCAACATTTCTTCATGATTGTGTTATACACGTTAGCACCACAAGTTTCTGGCCTTGGTAATTTTGCACCTCTTTTGTACATCACAAGTGTCTTACATATATTCCCATACCATTAGATTAAACAATTGAATTCACACTTATAAAAAATTAACATATTTAATTATGTACATTTTGTGGTAAATCTCCAAGAGATGGACTTTCACCGTAGGCAAAAATCTCCCAAAGTGTTGTCCCAAATGCCCATATATCAGCAGCTAGAGAATGTCTGGCCTGACTGAAGTTATCGTAACACTCTGGTGGAATCCAATGTACTCTGAAAATATTATACCATATTAATATAGTTCTTGTAGCACTTTTCCAATTAACATTACAATTGTAAAGTTGAATTACTGTGTCAAAGCATTGTTTCCAACACTTGGATCTCCTAATTTAACCTGGAACGATCTTTGTTCGTGCGCCGCAAGCAAAACATTATGACATCTGATGTTACCGTGAACCATTTTGTTTTCTTCCTGCAATGAAAAATATGTGATTGGTTTAAAATATGGCATTTTCTATACATTTTAGGATTGGTTTACAATAATGCTACCAACCAAGTACCATAGTGCATTGGCCAACTGTAAGGAAGCTTCGACAAGATCCACGACTTGAACGCTGTTCCTTTTATCACGCAAGTAGACATCTAAAGGCCCTAATGGCATGTATTCCATAACAAGAGCCAATGGATTGCTTAGTATTACCCCATATGAGGAAACAATGGATTCACAGTGCCAAACTAAGCATCTGTTGGCCGATTCCAAAAATTCCTGCGGCAAAATATAAATCACGGATGGGATCAATTTCATGCTTAAATTATTCACACAATCTTAATATTGTCTCTATATAACACAGTGAATTAAGGATCATGTCTTTCTATATTATGACTAAATTATAAGCAAATGTATATGTGTAGTGAAAGCTTTTAACACGATCGTACAGTTTGTACTGCATTATTACCTTGATATGCAAATCCCAACTGTTACCCCTTGACATCTTAACAGCTACAGTCATTTTATTTTGCAGATCTTTATGCCACACACCCTTGCAAACAATGGAAGATTGCCCATAGCGATTTCCATTCGGATCAAAGTATATATCCGCGGCTTGTATGCAAACCGGAACCGACCGAGATTTGCTGGTAGTTGGTAAAATGACATCTTTCTTTTCTTGTCGACACAGCAGCAGGTTACTTTTATCTATAAAATACCCAGGTAATAATTGTTTTTGTTTTTTTATCATGGAAATTTTCACAAATTAAGCGATAACTTGCCATCTTCATACGGAGGAACGCAATCTAACACTTCTATTTTGTATTTCTTCTGATTATACGTTAGTATATCTGATATTGTTTCAAAAACATCTTCTACGTTTTCCAGCCGGAATTCAGTCTTTGCCACATTGCATCGAATAGTTGACGTGTGAGGCACGGCTTCGTCTTCGACACCGATGCATATATCCAACTTATAGGTGTCGTAATCTTTTCCTTCTCGTAGTAAGTAGCTCCCACATTTGTTGTTTCTCTTCTCGAGAAGTTTGTTGTATGCAAATGTTCTCCTGGTTTCCAATTTAGTTGCAATTTAGTATCGAACTTAAAAAGGGTTAAATAACTGTTAACTGAAATTTACCCAATGGGACCGTGACATTTCTTTCTTCTTAGGTCCATCAGAGAAGGAGTTGGCATTTCTCGGCATAAGTTAAAGGTCCATTTCTCCATCAGACGATAATAACCATCTAACGCGCTTACAAATACGGAAATCGTATTTTCGCCTTTGAAGCGTAAATATTGAGGGATTCCATTTCTGCGGCTAATTTCCAGTTCTTCACCATTTTTGTTTTTACTGATAAAACATAATTCATCTATAGCACACAGAGATGTCCATACCTAATTGTGTCACATAAAAATTCAATGATTATTATTTTTTGGTATAGATATGTCAAAATGTAATATACTTTTTTGTTGGATGGCCTTAAAATTCTCAGTCCAGGTTCTTCTGGATGATATGGGTCAATCTGCAATTTAACTTCCTGTTCTTTCACACCATCCATCATTATTATTGTAGCCTCGTACTCTTCGCACACGTAACTGGGTGAAATATCACGGATGCCCTGTATATATTGCCCCTGGAAATAATATTTTGCAATATGAACATGGAAAACAATACGAGAGTTAAATATTAGCAATTCGAATTCTCCAGTAAACAATTAATTTCAGAGTTAAATGTCATAATTGAAACAATCTAGTAGTCTTAATTTCTTCCCCCATTCCAACCTTAATGAAGCTGACATCTGTGAAATCTGGATCCAATTTCAACAGATAATCATGTATGGTCTTCTTAATGAATGGAGCTAGAAGACCACCATAATTATGTTTCTTATAAACATCCAAAGGTAAATAATTCTTGAAGTCTTTCTTGACGGCTTCGAGCGTAAGACAAGATTCCTTTTTCACTCGCAACATGTCCGTGACCGCCAAGCCGAGAGCATCTTCTTTCTTCTTAGCTTCTTCAATGTTTCCATCTACAAAATCTTTCCTCACTTGATGGAAATAGTAATCGAAAGCTTTGGTGTCACACATTTGAAGTTTGCTAATAACCGGGTGAAACCGTAGCCGCAATTGCAATTCCAAACTCTCGTTCGTGCCCACTATAAATTCCTCATTGGGGCTCAACCAATTGTAGTTTTTCCCATTCTGTGAACTTATTTTCTTTAAAGCAAATAGGTGACGAGCAGAAGGTCCTATGCCGCAATGTCGTGCTGCGTCTATGCAAAGGTCCTCTGCGCGGTAAATCCCAGGGTCCTTTAATAATGGTGGTCTGTGCGTGTCCATAAATGTGATGACAATGCCAGGATTGTCCGCCATTTTCATGATTTTCAAGCTGCATGTGCAAAACAATTCATTTCATATGAGATTACATGTAATAATGAAGTTTACAATATGGATTTAATAATAATCCACTCTACATGATGTGTTGCAAAGATCATACAGTATACTATGTATTAGACTAGTTTTATAATACCTGGTTTCTCACCTGATGTAATCGCTTGGTGTTTTTTCCTTGCCCTCTGACCGCTTGCAAAACTTGCGCAACTTTTGTAATTTCGCTCGAAATGTCACGTGTCTGTCACTATCTGTAAAGAGAACTGGATTTATTACGACATTGTTCGAGAGAGAAGTTACTTAGTGTTTTTCTCCCTCTGAAGTGTTCTTCGTCTCGCGCGAGTTTATTTCCTTCGTGGAAATTAGTTTCTTCGTACTTCCTTCGTGGATTTATTTGGATTTCTCGTTTAACAACAACGATTGTGAGTGAACTTATTCTTTTGACCAAGGGGCCGTGCACAAACCTCGAGCATGGATCAATTTTTGGATTTTTTGCACCCCTACCCCCTCTTTGTAGCCTAGTGAGGAAAAGTTCAGAACCCCCACCCTGAAAACCTCGAGGATATTTTCTACAACCCCATGTTTTTAACAACAAGTACAAAAAACAATTTTTATCAATGATACTTTCAGCAACATGTTGCTCCTGAAGAGACGAAATGAGTTTCATCACTCTTGGTTTTATTTATTAAATGTTTACCTTCCCATTCACACACTTCTGTGTCAACAGCTGATTTCTATAGAACCATCAGTTCCTTCTGCCTTTTTTGGCGCGGCTACTCTTTCAGGTAGCCCAAACAGTTTAATGTTTTAATATCACAAAGTCCACGTGGATTCTGAGTTTTCCCCCACCACCCTCTTTGAAGCTCAATGAGGAAATATCATCAACCCCCTCCCCCCTGAGTGATCCACGAGGTTTGTGCACAGCCCCAACCAAACACTTTGAACTTACGTGGTTCTACTGAGTCGTTTCTTCCGTTCTTTTGTGGAACTGTGGAACTTTTTCTGCTCCAGCTGAGCTTCCAACGGGCCATCAGGCCAACAGACTATATAAATAAAGAAAACAGTTTTATTATATATAATTATTATTCAATTATTATTATATTATTATTTCATATATGGTCAGGGGAATTACTAAGAGGTACTTTTCATCCAGTTTTTTAAAGCACTCCACCTCTTAAAATCTGGTTTTATTCATTATGAATTCAAATTCGACATGTTTCGATCAGATTAACTGATCATCGTCAGGAGCTAAAACACCAAGAGAAAAACAATCGTCTAAGAGCCAACAATTACAACTGTCCGACAATTAACATTTAACATACAATTCGAGAGCCCGTTTCATGCAATATATAAAATAAAGTCACTATAGAGAATAAAACGACGAAGCATCTACATACAATAATCGATCAAACAATTAGTACCATCCGAATTACTCAAATAAAATCAAAACTTACAGAAGGTTTCCAAGTAACTTCAAAGGCCAAGTCAAAAACGGACTGAAAGTCATTTACAGTTGCCATGCAAGCCATATTTTATTAGGGATCCGGGACATGGTCCAAGGTTGGTATTGAGTAATAAAGGACAAACTCCTCATGACTTATTGAATTTCAATCGATTCACGAATATTTAACCTATGATAATTACTCTCTTCAGCAATAACCTTGAAATAGACATTTTCCAGATTTTAAGAGGTGGTAGTGCTTTAAAAAAACTGGATTATTATTATTATTATTATTATTATTATTATTGTTATTATTATTATTATTATTGTTATTATTATTATTATGGCTTATAATGCAATACCTACACATTGCAACAGCTTCAGTTGACTTTGGAGTCAATTGCATCTAACAAAGAAAAATAATATGAGTAGGTTAGCATATACATAATATTAATGTAATTATATAGTCTTAATTTTATTGCAGAAATTAATTCGTTCTGAATATTATATTCACAACTGTTTTTGGAAAATCATTTGTTCATACTTCAACAAATAAGATTTTTATTACACCTTGGTACGAGATTACACAAACAATAAAACTCGACTGTAGTTTTGGAGCATTATAACGTGCAAGGGGATTATAATTTACGTACTACATATAGTGTTATTTTATATAACATTTACCATACATAGGAATGCGCGTCAAAGGCGGCATTATAATTTGAGCCCTCATTATAGCTATTCTATAAGCAGGCGACATTATAGTACACAGTTTTAATTGGCCGTTCTAATGAACATAACTTACCTAATAGATAAAGAAATCATCCATCGTATTTAAATGTGTTTGGAAATAAATGCGTGAAAACCTGCGAAACCGACGGCCACAATAGTTGCAGTGAGCTGATTGGCCGAAGCAAACGTAAATAAGGCGTGTCACAAAATTCATTTTGGGGAACTCCGCCCACTTGCCACAGCGGACGTTCATTAATTATGTTCGTTTGTCGTAACAGAGTGTGATACTGTACAAGCATAAATATCGTCATAAAAAAGGCGAAAATTGTCATTTGTCTGAGATTCTCAGATCTAGGATGTAAGGTCGTTGCATGGCGGTTAAAGGAATCAATTTTTAGTGGACGTCGTTTGTGGACGGCCCCAAACCTGTACAGAAATCTACTGTCAGGAGCGAGGGGTCCGACACTAAAGAAATCGTCGTACGCACGTTGATTTTGATTTTTGAAATCTGCAAAATCAGACAAATCATGCCAAATCTTACAAATCGCCACAAATCTTCTAAATCTTATAAATCGACATAAATCAAGCAAATCACTGAAAAATCAAACAAATCCCAGGAGAAAAAATTGTGTCCATTTGTGCACAAAATTTTGTGCGACCTATGCACAAAGATTTGCACAAAGTCGCACAAAGCAGAACCCTATTTGTGCACAAAACTGTACAAA